>JASAND010010263.1:0-33540 GCA_030248195.1 Trissonchulus latispiculum
CTTTCAAACTTTTTGGTCCAAGAGGACCAGCCATTTCGATTATCAATCTGGTGTCAGCTGGCACCATCTTTAGCAATCCGTCCCCCTTGTCATCAATTTACCGAGAGTTAAGGGGCGGCCTCCATCGGGTGGAGCAGCCGAGGTGCGTTCATCACATGGCCGGTAATGGGCAAATCTCCATCCTTGCGAAACGCCTCGGGTAATTGTTAAAGACAATTATTCGGTGTCAGCTACCCCCAGTCAAATTTTAAAAATTAACATCAAGCTGGCACTACTCCTAACCGGTGTAAGACCAACTGGAGTGGGGCGTACAGAAAAAAAAATTAACAGTTTTCACTGGCTTCAACTCTGCTCAAGCTTGACTTTCCCTCTTGTAACCCTTTCATGAAAGTTCGAGTTCGAGTTAATTTTAACTCTACTCTATAAACTTTTAGGGGATCCTGTTTATTTTAGTTCCTTTCACATACTCACGCACGCAGTATCAAGTCAGATCGCTCCCAAAAGTCGAACCTAAACCCAAATCAGCTTAGGAACAAAATCCCGAAAACAACTAAAATGCCCACGTCACTCATACACAGCGATAAGCAAAACCAAATGGCTTACTTATAGAAGTACTTAGGCTCAGGCTTAGCCTCCGCTTAGATCAGATCGGCTCAGCTTATACAGAAGATTACCTTCGATGTCAGGGTGCAAAATTGTGCAAAATTTTAAATCTTCAAAACTCAATAAAAAATCTTTAAATGCCGAATTAAATTGAATTAAATTCCAATTCCAAAGTTCCGCAGCATGACAATAAATTTAATCTAAAAATTGTGCAGATTCATAAACGTTCGGGAGATGTTTTGGCGCACGCGAAAAATTGCAACTTTTTCACTGCCTATGTTTTACACATGAGACCTCGACTTTAAAGGTAAAATAACTCAGCAACTGTAAGATGTATATATATACTACTTTAATTTTAAAAACTCATAAAATATACCGTTTGGACAATAAAATATGTGAAAATCAGCGAGATCAGAGAAAGTCGAAAAACTCATAAAAATATACCGTTTGGACAATAAAATATGTGAAAATCAGCGAGATCAGAGAAAGTCGAAAAATGGACAAAAATGGTCCTTCCTTCACTTCTCCTTACAAAATCTAGTGCTTCCATTTGGGGACATTGAGTGCTCAGAAAACCTAAACAAACAGGCCGGCTTTTGTGACATCTGTTAGTTAAATTATAGGATAACAGACTGTTTAGTTTGAAACTGGTAAAGCTTTAAGACAGATGAGAAGATGAGATGTTAAAGTTTAAGTCAAAAGAAGATGAGTGACACTAGGCTGGAAAAAACATCACAGATTTTAAACGCATCCATCACAGTTGACAAACGTTTAGAACAGTTCTGTAGGGTCGTTTTACTTAATTGACTGTGGGGGAAAATATGGTTAAGAATTAACCTCAAATCTCATTGATTGGTCTCCCATATGCTCAAATACAAGACTGCTAATGAAATTAGCAAATATTACTTACTAAGAACAGAAAATATTTATATGAAATTGTATATCAAGGCATAAGATGCCCATATAAGCCCACTTACAATGAAAAACTCTTTAATGATAACCAAGATTGCAGCTATTTCAAGCAGGTTAAGACTATATGTTTATTGAGCCGTTTAAAGCCGTCTGAAAATGGTCCTTTGATATAAACTTTTTTGGTCCTCAAACGTTTAAATTCTTCTTAGGAGAAGAATGAAGCAATGAAGGAAGATTTAGGGCACAGTTAGACCACGAGGTGTCAGTAAAACTTCAAACTAAGCCGACTTAATGACATGATTGGAAAGGTAGACTATAGATATAATAAGAGTTACAAGCTATGCACCAGACGTAAATGTGAATCAAAGAGTGAAGATAAAGATAACCAGTAACGACCCCTCGAAGAAATCTCTTATCCTTATCAGGACCTACAAGGGACTCCAATCCCCAATTACTACCTATGTATAGATTAGTGCCATATCTTTGATAGATAGCTACTCTACTACGACAACCCTAATCCTACTCAACCCCACTCGTGACCCACTTACAACTATGTGTCATATACCCAGACTCTTGTTTACCTTCCCCACATAGTGCTATGTATTTGCCCGTTAACAGGCCAACTGCGGATGGACAACTAGAGTTCGGGCAACGTTGGACGGGCCGTTCTTGGCTAAGCTCCTTGGTCCTTGCTCAAGCAGATTTGTGAAAGTTTTGTGGTCGCTGGATGAAACTCGTACCACCAGCTACCAACTCAGTGCAGGCCCACCATTGACTGACTGTAAGCTACGTGAGTCGCTAATTTTCTGTCTGCTTCAAGCTGTAGCGCTTCTACCAGGTCTGGCGGATCAGGAAGAAACCGAGGACAAGCCCGAGACGAGAGGCGTCAGGCACCCTTGTACCCACGAAACCAGGACCTAAAAGAGAGAAGGGAAGAGGGAGGTTCAGCTTTTCACTACCATTGAAAGTAAAGAATTGGCCCAGACGGGGTTCGAACCACGACCCTTATGACTCCGGAGAAGGCATGCTAACCAACTACACCTCAGGGCCATCAGCTGAACTCCCGTTACAGGCTTATCAATCTTTCCTATGCCTGCTTCCCTTACAAAGCTGTAGAACACAAGTCTAGCGGTCGAATTTTTTTGATTCACTAGGAGTCCAATTTGCCGGAAGGGCAAGCCGTTATCGTGCAGAGGATGTGTCACGCTTGTCATACTCTTATGTATTATATACTACTATTGGTTACACCTACCTACCACCACCACCACCACGACTCATCAAAAAGAATAATCTTGAGTAACCAAAGTTTTATGTTCGACTCTGAAAAAAGGGCAAAAAATGGAATGTTTCCATCCAAAGCGCCCAGTCCGCAAAGATAGATAAGACACTCCTTTTCTCAGCCACTTACAGGCTCTCTGGTTTGGAGAAAGGTAAACAATCGTCTGGAATTAACCTTCTCTCTCTCGCTCTCGCTCTCAGTTCAGTCTTTCAATCTAGCTCCAATCGAGCAGAATAAGTACACCCTACCGCCCCTATACCTCAAATTGCTGGGGAAGGAAGAAAATCAAGAAAAAGCTCCACAACATAGGAAAATATAGCAAAAGTTGAAACAAGCATATGGAATTACATGAGGACCTGAGAACGCTACAGAAAATTCTTCCGCAGAATTTCCACTTGAGCACCTTATTTCTCTCGTTTTCTCTTCAGTGACAGCTATCAACAGGTGTTTCTATGGAGAAAAATGAAAAGCTTAGTTACCCATCCCCTAAACTTCATTAATACTTCAAGTAGGTAGGTAGGACTGGTGAGTCATAAGAAGGATTACGATTAACATTTCAGCTGGTCTGTCCGAAATTACACGTCTGATAGGATAGAGGAGGAAATGAAAAGTCATGAAGATTAAAAAATCTGAATATGTCCAACTTTCCCAGTGCATTTAGAAATAGGAAAAAATCATCCGAATGAGCTCCACAGAATCCAACAGTAGCAACCAACAGTACGAATATATTCACCAAATTTTTTTAATTTTTAACAACTGGCAACACCTGAGATGGGCTGGGGAAAGTGTAGCTTATTCCATTTTGGAGAGCGGTTGAGGGAGCAATAGTTGGTAGCCAATTTTGGACGGTGTTAGCCACCTGCTAATCCATGGATAATCTTAATACCTAATATCTTTTCAATAGCTTTTGATGAAATCGCCTTTAAGTTAATGATAAATAGTTAAGAGACAAACATTAGCACAAGGTCTCTTCTCATCCATTCTAATGACCCACGAAAAGGAGTAAAAGGACATATTCTCGCTCAAAAAACGTTACTCCCACCCTGTAGCCCTAAGGGTTTCACTGCATCAAAACCGGCTCATAAAATTGGTTCACTTACAGGAAAAAAGTAAGATGTTTACATAGGCACTTACGTAAGTCTATAGTTATTATGTAGCCGACTTGTGTAGTCTAAGTTAAGGCACAGCTCCTTACAGTAGGAGTAGGGTACAAATTAAACCTCAAAGGCTGACAGGGCAAGCTTTGACTCAAAAATTAGATTAAAGTCAATCAGTAGACTAAGCACTCTGAGTGCAACGCAACATCAAATTGATTGACATACACGGTTAGTTACGTAATTCGTCTGGTATATACTTATATGGTATATATGGTATATATGGTAATTGATTGGATGACAGCAGATTTGTACTCACGGGTGCAGTACAGACAGAGCACGGAACTAATTTTATATACAAATGTGTGCTCTAGCCTTAAGAACTGCGACTCTACGCTGTGTGTGGTCCTGCCTGCGGTGTACAGATCAGCGCTCTCGTCTACAGATCAGGAGGTATACCTGGTTCGATTCCCGGCCAGAGTCAAATCTTTACAAACTGTTGGGAATGTCGCCAAATGTGGATTGTTTGTCGTTCCTACCGTGAAGGATAATGCCTTCGACTGACTAAACATAGCTTAAATATAGTAACGAAGAACGAAGTGCGGAAGTTTGGGGCACCGGAACCCGCAAAGTTCTACTGATTACGACAATTAGCGACGTGCCCTTGATAAAGGCAAAAGTACATGATACATAAGAGTATGACAAGCGTCACACGCTATGGATAGCATCACAGCTCGCTACTTTCGACGTGCGCTATCGGCTGACATAAAAAATCGGCTGACCCT
This sequence comes from Trissonchulus latispiculum, assembly GCA_030248195.1. Taxonomy (NCBI): domain Eukaryota; kingdom Metazoa; phylum Nematoda; class Enoplea; order Enoplida; family Ironidae; genus Trissonchulus; species Trissonchulus latispiculum. The sequence goes on from JASAND010010263.1 coordinate 4,674, forward strand.
AAATTTTGAAACACATATCGAAGCAAATTCGCCAGCTATTCTTGCCCACAACAGACGCATTTTGGCCCCAACTGATTTGTGTTTTTGAGCTTCAGCGTGCAAGCATATGTCGATAATTTGATTTGGCAGTAGGGTCTGATTTATGTGACAGCTCAGCCGAGATCTCGCAGAGCATTAGGCGAGCTGATAATCTTTGTATTATGTACTCTTGATAAAGACCAACAAAGGTTGATGACCTACTCCGATCTCAAATCGCACACTCTGAGACGGGAGGTAGGAGGAGCGTCCAACAGTGGCCCTTCTAATGCAACCCTCCTTTGACAGGAGCAGTTGCAATGCGGAGTGTTGACCCCAAAAATCGCCCAGAGCCGGTACCTGAACACTTTCCTCTGAACTGGCAGGGCTAATCTCTGTGGTCATCTGATTTGTTACCAAGATCTAAAATTGGCAAACATTGTATCAAAACCGAAAAGGATAAATGAAACAAATTGTAACAGAAAAGGAAAAGCACAAATGCTCAACTGAACAAATAAGTCACAATTAATATGAAATGGTTGAAAATGCTGGCTTTCTCCTAGGCAAAAATTTCTGGGGGGAAGTCTGGGGGGGCTCGCATTTCTGGGGGGGAAGAAAATTTTTTAGAAAAATGTCTAAAAATAGCTATTTTTTGCTGCTGAGCTAAAAATTGACTATTTTTAACTTAAATGTAAGCTTAAAACAGCTAAAAATGCTTAAAAATGGGTAAAAATCCGGCGAAGCCGGAAAAATTTTTCAAAATTTACCCTCAAAACCCTATTTTTCCGGGCTCTTTAGGGTGGGGGGGGTTCTGGGGGGGAAGGCCCGAATCCTGAGGGGGAACGGATTTCTGGGCCCGGTGACCACCACTACGAGATCTCTTTATTTAATGCAAGCTTACGTAACACCGAAGTCACCAAGTTTAATAGGTATAGTCTAACACAATAATAAGGTCTTTTAGAAAAACCTCCCAGCAGGACACCAGGAAAAAGTTATGTAATAAAATAACGCAACTAAAGGCCTTTTGGGCTTTGATCACAGAAGGACTGAGAAAGCTGGGAAAACTGATAAATTTTCGTCATTTCCGCAACATTTCCATTTTCAAAATTAGGTTTCCGTTCCAGCTGAAAAATCCAGATTAATATGCGTGCGCTTATTGAATGAAAAATCTAGATTAATATTGAAAAAGGTTTTCGTTAGATTTCTCAATTCCAATAATTTCTAATTTAAATGGGTCGTGGTTTGCGGCCAAAATATTACTCCTCCGTGTATATACTAATTACGGGAATCCTACCCAGATTTCTTCGACTTAGCCCCAAATCATCAGTATGCTACTGATATATATATGCTGAATACGTTCATACAAGATATATGTAATCAATAGCTAAAACTGTGACTATCTATATTTTAGATATATAATCGTGAAATGTGAAAAAATTCGTTCCACCGAGAATCGAACCACGGCTCTTCCGTTCCGCAACAGACAATAATCATTACCACTACTCCATACTTGTATAGGGGTAAAAGCCGTTAGCTAACACCGCCAAACGTTTTGAAAGTTTTGGCCGAAAATCCATAAAATTTGGCAATTTTTGACCACCACAGATGAAGTGGGGTGGAGGGAAAAAGTGGGGGGAAGCGAAAAAGGGGGGGGGCGGAGGGAGGTGCTCGAGTCTGGGGGAGCCCAAAAAGTGAGGGGAGCCCTCCCACCGCACACCACTGAAACAAACCCTGAGATAAACCGGTTTGTTTTTGGGAAACCTTTCGATATTCCACGATATATATACCTTTTCTGCACATTTTGGCTAAAACCTAAGCTTATTTTTTCGTTTAATCTGACCATGCTGACATGATGGTTCGCGGTCGCTTCCCATCGAATTGTTAAGGCTAGCCCTCGTACCGAATATCAATTTTTGAAGGGGTCGCAGAACCCTACCCCACATCCGGGTCAAACCTCAAATTATCAAACCTCAAATCCGGGTTACAAGACCGTCTTCCTTTCTATACTCATTAGATGTTTCAGAGACAGACAAGACTAAAGAAAAGGAAAGAAAAAAGTAAATGAAATGTCCTCCGGGAATTTGAGGAAAAGAAAACAACCATAAGGATTCTGACTACAGGAAGAAAAAACAACAAGGAAGCTGTCTGAAGTATATATATCTGGGACAAGAAAAATACGAAAACATCAACAACAACAAACTATACAAGCAGTGATAATAAGAAAATAATTGACATCTACTGACTAATCTATCCAGTTAGGTAACACTTTTCCTTCTCAGTTCTGATAAAATTAGTTTTATTTTTGTATCATCAATTACTTCCTTTTGTACTGTAAATGACAACGATTCAGTCAACCATGTATATATTAGGATAAGTATAGGATAGTATATATACACTATAGGTATAAGAAAGTAAAAATTATAAGGTTAGCTCAGATCCAGCCAAGCCAAGAAAGCCCACCTGCAAACTAGAGATGGGCACGGGCCGGATTTTTTGGGCCCGGCCCGGCCCGGCCCGCTCCAAAACTTGGTCGGGCCGGGCCGGGCCGGGCAGGGCCGAGGGCCGAAATGCTCATCTTTACTGCAAACTAAACTCTGCTAATGTTAGCCTAAACCAAATTAATCTAGAAACTAGTTACAATCCACTTAATTAATGGTGTAAGAATTAAATTTGATAATTAATTTAAGAAAATTTAGTTCATGTATGACAGGGGAGGGGTCATATCAACTCTATCAATAGCTACATAGCTAGCTTGCTTTTCCTACCTGCACAAAGCAAAAGCTATTAAATATATACCAACCAACTACTAATGAATTAAGGACTGAACTAAAAACACCCCGCAGACGGCTAGACAAATTCCCGTCGGCGAAATTAAATTAGATCCTAATGCAATTTCATCCAAAAATTCAATACTTTCAAGCAAAGTTTTAATTCTAAAATTTGAAAATTCCTCGAAAATGGTTAAAGACTGTTGCAAACTCAGTATTCTTTCTAATATATTACGACTGAAATTTAAAAACGTAGCCGAGTTTTTCAGCATTTTCTTTTATGATAGACCCCCATTAAATCTCAGTAAACATACACACACACATATATATATATATATATATAATGTACATATATATATATATACGACTCTAAACATAAGCAGTAAATAAACAGTTACCTATGTGTAAAGTATTCATTCATGTATTTATGCAGGCAAAGCTTGATATTAATAAAATTTATGTTTAAGAAACCGTATACTGAAGGAAGTATTAAAGAGGGTTCTTTTGCAAAAGCAAACCTTTGTGCCAGCCGGCCGGTAAAGCAGTGAAAAGTAGAGATGAGGGTTAGCGCCGGGTTAGCGCGTTTAACCGCCATATATGGTCTCGGCCAGCCCGGCCCGACTAGTGACAGATTTCAGCGTTTCAGCCCGGCACATTTAATCTTTGTATATATTTTTTCAAAATCGCAAAATCTTAGAAACGACTCTTTCTGACGTATATCTATATCTATATCTATCTATCTATCTATCTATATATATATATATATATATATATATATATATATATATATATATATATATATATATATATATTAGGGATCGACCGGAACTCCAAAAAACCGGAACCGGAACCGGAACCGGAACTGGCTTTAAAAAACCGGAACCGGAACCAGCTCTTTAACACTACAAAAATCGAAAATGTTTTCTGACGTTCTGGACAATTTTTGCACAATTTTTCGCTTTTTTGTAGTTACTAGAACATTGTAATAACGTTTGAATTATATTTTATATAGTTATTTCAATGCAGGAACATGAAATTTGCAATATATTAAGAGATTTTTGTCTTATAGCATAGTTAAACGTTACTACATTATAGAAGAAAGAAGAAAGAAAGCATTTACTCAGTAAAAGAAGTTAAATGTTTACTTCGAATACAAAACAAACGAAACGAAAATAATACGAACAAAACAGGATAAACAACAAAACAATCAACTTAACACAAATTAGGATCGAACAAGAAAATAATATATATCAGCAAAAATAAAGTAACAGAATCATCGAAAACAAACAACAAAACTTCATTTACGTGAGCAGGACGGGGGAGGATAGGAATGATCAGCTGACCCCCCGCCCCTTTAGAAAATTATCTAAATTTGTCTGTTCTAAAAGTCTACAAAAGGAAGTAAAGCTGCTAGCCGTTACAAGGTAAAGGTTTCATCAGGTAAAGAGTTCCATAGGTTAACAACCCTCATATGAAATAAATTTTTTAGCGACGAATTTCGTACATTTCTGGGCAATCTTAAACGTAGAGAATGGCTACGAGTATTAACCTGGACAGCATATTGAAACATTGAATTGAAAGGGACTTCAATTAGGTTGTTTATGATTTTATACATTAATTTAAGATCAGTATGTAAACGCCTAAGTTCCAGAGATTTCATTCCAAGTAGACGCAAACGTTCCGTATACACGAGGTTTTCAAAACCAGGAACACGTTTTGTAAATTTTCTCTGAATTCTTTCAATTAAATCAATATCTTTTAGTAAGTAGGGTGACCAAACTGAGGTACCACTTTCTGCAATAGGACGAACGAAAGTAGTGAACATTTTCACTAAGAATTTTATGTCTCTGGATTTAAAAGACTTAAAAATTAAAGCCTGGATACCCACAGCTTTTTTATATACTGACATACAGTGATTGCTAAATTGTAAATTTTTATTTATTATAAATCCAAGATCTTTAATTTCACTTGTAACTGGTAAATTTTCGCCGTTGATTTTATAACAAGGCTGTTGTATGGATGGTCCAAAATTTGAAACTGAACACTTTTGAATAGCTAAACTCAATTGCCATTCAATTGACCACGCATACAACCGATCTTGGAGACGTCCATCAGTTACGCTAGATTTTTTGCTGCTAAATACAATTTAACATCATCAGCATATATCAGTATATTTGCCTGTGTTACACAATCCACGACATCGTTTATATATACCAAAAAGAGAATGGGACCCAGCACAGTTCCCTGCGGTACTCCACTAATAACATCACTTCTTTCTGATACTTGACCATTTATTTCTGCAAATTGAGAACGGTTGGAAAGAAAAGCGCGAGTCCAATTTAATAATTTGCCCTTTATTCCATACCTTTCAAGTTTGTACATTAGCTTCGCATGAGAGACTGTATCGAAAGCTTTGGCAAAATCTAGATAACAACAGTGGACAGCATTTCCTGATTCTATAATCTTAGACCAATCATACAAAGATTTCAAAACATTTGAAATAGTGGATTTCTTTTTTAGAAATCCATGCTGTTGGCGGCAAATTAGATTATTCGCCATCAGGTAGTTTATAACCGTGTCCCTAATTATACTTTCCAAAATCTTACAGCAAACACAGGGCAGACTGACAGGTCTGTAATTCGACGGGTCTGAATTTTTTCCTTTCTTTTTGTAAATTGGGATAATTTTCGCTTCTAGCCATTGAAGTGGTAATTCCCCGGAGCCAATGCTCATTTGAAAAATGCGTCTTGATACCCTCTTTTACTCGCTTAAGGTGCTGGTATCGTTTTGTGTAAATTCGACCCACAAGCTTCAATTCTTCATGAAAGTGGATGAAACTTTCCAAATACATTATTTTCGTGCTCTTTAACATTCTGGGACCAGTCCCGGATTTTTAGGTGCAAAGATAAGAAAGTTTTGGTTTTCGCCCATATTCTCTCAGTACATAGTCGCTACACCGGATTCGTTATTATGGCTGGAAAGAGGGCACCAAAATGAACATTTTTGCTTTAACAACTTTTGAGCTACCTCTAATGGTTAAGGCAGTATAAGCCAAAAACGACTTTTGGGGTCAAAAAATGGCCATTTTTGAAGAAATCAGTTTTTTCAAAATTACTGCCAAATCTTACAGACAATTTTGGCTAATTTATACTCAATCGATACACCGTCCAATTGCGCATTTTATCAATACCTATTCGCTGGCGTTCGTTGCTTTAAGCTGGAGAATTCGCCGAAAAACCATTTTGGCAATATTGCGATTATTTTGTTTTGAACATTGATTTCTCAAAAACTACTCAATGGATTCGCGTGGTTTTTGGCTGAATGAAAATTCGCCCTATTGCGGAGGGACATTTTTCTTGGTTTGAGCTAAAACAGCTCCAGTTGTGAGAAAACTGAATTGAAAGTTGCGAAATTTCTTGTCATCGCGCATTTGCAGGATTTTCTGGAGTATTGAGACTTGTTGAGCCAAATCCAAAAAAATGTCCCTCGGCCCACATGTCCTTCATATCATGGCACAAGAAGAAATTTTGGCCGATTCTACAGTTTTGAGAAATCGATGTTCAAAAATTTTTGGTCTATATTCAGTCTGTCAGATGTCAGCATGTCGGCAAGTTTTTGCTATTTTTAGCCAATTTTGCTAGTTTCTTAAGCTCATGTTAATGTACAGATTATAAGCTTTAAAACGATGTATAAAGCTCTTTCCAACTCTCAAAATTGCAAAAGTTATAGCGTTTCGAAAAGTTACGACAAAAGCACTGCACAAAAGGATACCAGCACCTTAAGAAAAAAGGAAGAGAAACCATCGGGACCTGCAGACTTCTTGTTTGGCAACTTTTCGATATATTTTACTATTAACTCCTCAGTAATTATAGCTTTAAAATTAAAATTTAAAATTTAAAATGAATTATACACGGTATGAATATGCTATATTTATATTATTCGAGCACATTTTCGATGAATAAGCAGCATCTATATTTTTACATTCTATATACGAATTTCGATGAATAATTTAATCGAATGCAAGTTGACTTTTAAAGATTTACTGGCAAATAAAATTTAATTTCTTAATTAGTTAAGCTGAATTTTCAATTAAGCTAAATAAGTAATACGTAGTTTAGCTGAATTTTCAATTAAGCTAAATAAGTAGATAGAAACTGATTCCACGAAATTTTTGCGAGCACCAGAAACTACTCTTACAGGTTTCGGCAAAATAAGTCAGAAACATGTTTAGTTTTTATCTGGCTTGTCTGATAATTTCTAGTCATAATTAAAAAGTTCATTTAACTTTACTAGAGCGCTAGGAAAAGTTGCAGCATTTTCAAAACCCAAAATAAAAAAAATAATGATGCCATTTACATTTTTAGAAAACAAAAGATATTTATTACCATTTTAGTTTACTTTTATTCTCTGTGTACTTCAGACAAAATTAAAATTTTTCTGAAAATTACTGTTCTTGTACAAATTCCGTATTGTAAAATCTAATCTGGTTATAAACTTTGATAACATCAGCTATATACATATATATATATATATAAATATATATATATATATATATATATATATATATATATACAAAATTGGACTTGTTTAGAACATCGGCTTTTAATTCCTTGCTTGTTATTACATCTCAGTATAATTACTTTGTTATTGGAATTTTCTGATTAAAATGCAAATGGTTGAAATATATATCAAATTTTCATCCATTAAGCATATATATAAGCCAAAAGTATTTGTCACAAGTTTCAAAGAAAGTCGAAATGCACAGTTTCTCCAACTTGAATAAAACAAAATTTCTTCCTTTCTGCTAGCTTCATCAGGATTTTTAAATTTTAAATGACGTTTCTTCAAAAGGTTTTTAAAAACCATTGCTATTTGTTCCATCCATAATTTTTTAGTAATTCTGTTGATCTGCGCACTGGATTAATCAGGTAGTGCGCGTTAGCGCACTACCTAGAATAGGGAAATTAAGGCACATTGCGGCTTATTGGAATCTGTTTTTTAATAACTCACGGAGGAGTGGACCGATCGGGCTCAAACTCGCTGTGTGAAGAGACTGTGGGCAGGGGTACATGCTGTGAAAATTTCAGCCAAATCGGTCGAGCCAATCTCGAGATATGCAAATTAGGTGCTTTAGCCGCTACACAGTTCTCTCCATTTTTCCCCCCACCCCTAGAGGTCGGAGGACAAAAATTTCTATAAGGTTTTGCTGTTTTTGTGGATAGAAAGGGCCGCAATTCTGGTAAGTATTTTCTTTTCGCCGTAGGACTCCAAGGTCTGTGTACTCCTACATTAGGATTTTGCGATTTCTGACCCCCGGAAAAAAACTAAGTCCGAGAGAATTTTGTGCGCAGTCTACAGAGAGCTAGGCTCAAAGCCAGGTTCTCATATTGGGGTTATAGCATCGCCCCAAGGTGAAGTTGCGTAGGAAGCGAGATGGTGCTGCTCGATGGTCTGTAGCGCCCCTGGCCAGTGGTCACTAGTTAACGTGTAAAAGGGGGGTCTGGGCCTACGGAGTAAACCGCCCTATACAACAAACCTGCTGGGCTGAGGTTTCGTATTCGAATAGGAACCCCTCTATGGTGAATCTAAATGGCCCATTAGTTTTGCTCATCACCTATCCGTGGGGCTGGGGGCACCTCGATGGAGGTGGGCCCCTACCGTGTCGCAGGTCCAACTTTAACCTCTCCCATAGAAGGATCCGCTGCAGTGCAGCTTTCATATTGGGCGTGGGGTGGGTGGGGGGCCGGTGGAGCATTGGCTCCAGACCAAAGCCTGGACTGCTAAACGATTTTCTCCAAAAGTGGCCAAATTGAGGAACGTGTCGAAATGCCCCAGGTGATCATATTTTGGCATTGGAGACCCCCAAAGTGGCCCCATGGTGGGTGCCCTGACAGATCGGACGGACAATGGCCAGAAAGTCGATTTCCAGAGCCATGTTTGGTATCAATGAAAAGACAGTGGGCGAACATTTTTGTCATTGGAGGCACCCCTCCAAGGGCCCAGCGGCCCAGTGGCTGCCCCTGACGGTTTATACTGTTGTCAGAATTTCATTTGTCAGAATATTCAGTCAGAATATTCTGGTCAGAATGTCACTAGTCAGAATTTCATTAGTCAGGAATTTCATTTTGTCAGAATGTCACTAGTCATAATTTAAGTGAAACATTTGTCAGAATTTCACTTGTCAAAATCAATTATGGCTAATGTGGGTAGAATGACCTCAGTCCAGTACGTGATATCCTCATTTCTCAGAATTCCATTATTTAGAATATCATTTAGAGCTCGGCTGAGTTTAACGAATCTTTAGTGATTGAGCTCTGTCTAAGTCTTTGTATTTTAGGAAATTTAAATTTCTGTTCTAAAAGGCAATCGAAAATAAACCTTTTGCCCCAATCGGAGCTTTAATCGCTAAAGCTAGTGCTTTTTGTGACTAGGCTGAAATGGTTGGAAGTAAACAGTAGGATTAAGATATTGGCTTACATGAAAACATTCCAATTGGAAATGCACTTGTGGATTTAATAATGTGATATGCTAAATGCTAATAACTTAATTGTTTTGATTTGTTGCTTTAAAAAATTGATCAATGGCCTTAATCTTACTTTTTGGTGGTGACTTCGTATTTCCAGCAGAAAGCTAATAATTGTTAGGATGTGCAACGTATTGTCTGTAAAGTCCAACAGTAGATGAACTCCGAGTTTAGTTCTGTCCAGCCTGACATTTCAGAAAATGTGAATTTCTGGCAAACGAAGTTCTGACTTGCATCTGACTAATGAAATTTTGCAAATGAAATTTTGATGTATAGTGAAATCATGACTAATGAAATTTTCTGACTAATGAAATTCTGACAAATGAAATTCTGACAAATGATATTCTGACTAATGAAATTCTGACTAGTGAAGTTCTGACTGACAAATTTAATAAATGAAATCTGACTAACGACATTCTGACAAATGAAATTGCGACTAACGAAATGAAATTCTGACCAAAGAAAGTGAGACGGTTCCCGACCAGGGTCCGAGACTCGTCAAAAATCGATTTTTAAAAATTTTCCGACTTTGGTATCACACGAAAGCCCTTGGTGAGGCGAACATTTTTCTCATTGGAGGACCCCTCCAAAGTGGTCCCAGCGGCCTGTGGCACCTGACCAGGGTCCGGACTGGTCAAAAATCGATTTTTCCAAAATTGCCAACTTTGGTATCAAATGAAAGCCCTTGGTGAGGCAAATATTTTTTCTCATTGGAGGACCCCTCCAAAGTGGCCCCAGCTACCTGTGGCGCCTGGACCAGGGTCACGGACTGGTCAAAAATCGATTTTTTAAAAAATTTCCGACTTTGGTATCAAATGAAAGCCCTTGGTGAGGCGAACATTTTCTCATTGGAGGACCCTCCAAAGTGGCCCCAGCGGCCTGTGGCGGACCAGGGTCAGAGTGGTCGAAAATCGATTGTTTACAAAAATTTCCAACTTTGGTATCAAATGAAAGCCCTTGGTGAGGCAAACATTTTTTCTCATGGAGGACCCCTCCAAAGTGGCCCCAGCGGTCTGTGGCGCCCTGACCAGGGTCCAAAATGGTCAAAAATCGATTTTTTAAAAATTTCCAACTTTGGTATCAAATGAAAAGCCCCTGGTGAAGGCGAACATTTTATCAAGTATTGGGTTCCTGACCAGGGTCCAAAATGGTCAAAAATCGATTTTTCCAAAAGTGGCCATGTTTGGTATCAAAATGAAAGCCCTTGGTGAGTCGAATTTTTTATCTCATTGGGGACCCCTCCAAAGTGATCCCAGCGGCCTGTGGCGCCCTGGCCAGGGTCCGGACCGGTCAAAATGGTCAAAAATCGATTTTTCCAAAAGTGGCCACGTTTGGTATCAAATGAAAGCCCTTGGTGAGGCGATCATTTTTTGTCATTGGAGGACCCCTCCAAAGTGGTCCCAGCGGCCTGTGGTGCCCTGACTAGGTCCAGACCGGTCCAAAATCGGTTTTTAAAAATTTTCTGCGAGGGTGGCAGCCAAAAGTGGCTCAAATTCGCATAAAGAGCCTGCTATTTAAACTCTCTCTCATCAGAAAACTCACTTAAAGTTCGCATAAAGACTCTATAAATCCTGTTATGCCGCCGCTGCCCCCAATATCGGCCGATCAGAATTGCATTAAACATCGTTTACGTTCACAAATTCCATGTAAGAGCCTGCTGCTTCAATCTCTGTGTCCCCACGCGCGCCGCTGCCCCACAAGTATCGGCAACCGATCAGAGAACTGCATTAAACACTCATTTGCGTTCACAAATCCGCACGCTATCCTACTGTTTGCAATCTCACCCGCGGCCGCCCCCTCCTCTTCCGCACACACGCCAATCAAGCGTTTAAAATTTCTGAGTTTGGTATTAAGTCGCAAGAGAGCCTGCTATTTTCTTGTTCCCCACATAGTGCCGCTCCCCCCCTCTTCCACACATCATCAGCCATTCAGAAAATTGCGTTACACTTGCGTTTCACATTCGCATACAGGCCTGCTATTTGGGTCTCAGTGTCCCCACGCGCGCCGTTCAATTCGGCACACCATGAGAGAACTGCATTAAATGCGTTAGATTCGCAGAAGAGCCTGCTATTTAAATCTCTGTGTCCCCACGCGGCGCCGGGGGGACACAGAGATTTAAATAGCAGGCTCTTATATGCGAATTTGATAACGCAAGTGTTTAACGCAATCTTCTGAATGGCTGATGATGTGCGGAAGAGGGGGGGGGGTAGCGGCGCCGCGTGGGGACACAGAGATTTAAATAGCAGGCTCTTATATGCGAATTTGATAACGCAAGTGTTTAACGCAATTTTCTGAATGGCTGATGATGTGCGGAAGGGGGGGGGTAGCGGCGCCGCGTGGGGACACAGAGATTTAAATAGCAGGCTCTTATATGCGAACTTGAGAACGCAAATGACTGTTTAACGCAATTTTCTGATTGGCTGATGATGTGCGGAAGAGGGGAGGGGGGTAGCGGCGCCGCGTGGGGACGCAGAGATTTAAATAGCAGGATCTTATATGCGAATTTGATAACGCAAGTGTTTAACGCAATTTTCTGATTGGCTGATGATGTGCGGAAGAGGGGAGGGGGGTAGCGGCGCCGCGTGGGGACACAGAGATTCAAATAGCAGGCTCTTATATGCGAATTTGTGAACGCAAATGAGTGTTTAATGCAGTTCACTGATCGGTTGCCGATATTTGGGGGGGGCAGCGGCGCGCGTGGGGACACAGAGATTTAAATAGCAGGCTCTTATATGCGAATTTGTGAACGCAAACGAGTGTTTAATGCAGTTCTCTGATCGGTTGCCGATATTTGGGGGGGGGGGGGGGTAGCGGCGCCGCGTGGGGACACAGAGATTTAAATAGCAGGCTCTTTTATGCGAATTTGAGCCACTTTTGCCTGATACCAAACTCAGAAAATTTTTAAAAACCGATTTTGGACCGGTCCGGACCCTAGTCAGGGCACCACAGGCCGCTGGGACCACTTTGGAGGGGTCCTCCAATGACAAAAAATGATCGCCTCACCAAGGGCTTTCATTTGATACCAAACGTGGCCACTTTTGGAAAAATCGATTTTTGACCATTTTGGACCGGTCCGGACCCTGGCCAGGGCGCCACAGGCCGCTGGGATCACTTTGGAGGGGTCCCCAATGAGATAAAATGTTCGCCTCACCAAGGGCTTTCATTTGATACCAAACATGGCCACTTTTGGAAAAATCGATTTTTGACCATTTTGGACCCTGGTCAGGGCGCCACAGACCGCTGGGGCCACTTTGGAGGGGTCCTCCAATGAGATAAAATGTTCGCCTCACCAGGGGCTTTCATTTGATACCAAAGTTGGAAATTTTTAAAAAAATCGATTTTTGACCATTTTGGACCCTGGTCAGGGCGCCACAGACCGCTGGGGCCACTTTGGAGGGGTCCTCCAATGAGAAAAAATGTTTGCCTCACCAAGGGCTTTCATTTGATACCAAAGTTGGAAATTTTTTAAACAATCGATTTTCGACCACTCCTGACCCTGGTCCAGGGCGCCACAGGCCGCTGGGGCCACTTTGGAGGGGTCCTCCAATGAGAAAAAAATGTTCGCCTCACCAAGGGCTTTCATTTGATACCAAAGTCGGAAATTTTTTAAACAATCGATTTTTGACCAGTCCGGACCCTGGTCAGGGCGCCACAGGTAGCTGGGGCCACTTTGGAGGGGTCCTCCAATGATAAAAAATGTTTGCCTCACCAAGGGCTTTCATTTGATACCAAACTTGGCCACTTTTGGAAAAATCGATTTTTGACCAGTCCGGACCCTGGTCAGGGTGCCACAGGCCGCTGGGACCACTTTGGAGGGGTCCTCCAATGAGAAAAAATGTTCGCCTCACCAAGGGCTTTCATTTGATACCAAAGTCGGAAAATTTTCAAAAAATCGATTTTGGACGGGTCCGGACCCTGGTCAGGGCCGTCTACTTTCTTTAGTCAGAATTTCATTTGTCAGAATGTCGTTAGTCAGAATTTCATTTGTCAGAATGTCGTTAGTCAGAATTTCATTTGTCAGAATTTCATTTGTCAGAACTTCACTAGTCAGAATTTCATTAGTCAGAATATCATTTGTCAGAATTTCATTTGTCAGAATTTCATTAGTCAGAATTTCATTAGTCATGATTTCACTATACATCAAAATTTCATTTGCAAAATTTCATTAGTCAGAAACATGCCACAAGTCAGAACTTCGTTTGCCAGAAATTCACATTTCTGAAATGTCAGGCTGGATAGAACTAAACTAGTTCATGCTACTGTTGGACTTTACAAGACAATACGTTACTTTTACAGCCCCTAACAATTGTGCTTTCAATGCAATTGGAAAATGCGAAGTCACAGATCACCAAAGTAAGATTAAGGCCATTGTCAATTTTTAAAGCAACAAATTAAAACAATTAAGTTATTAGCATTTAGCATATCACATTATTAAATCCACAAGTGCATTTCCAATTGGAATGTTTTCATTGTAACAATATCTTAATCCTGTTTATTCGCTACGTCGTCTCCAACCATTTCAGCCTAGTCACAAAAAGCACTAGCTTTAGCGATTAATCTCCGATTGGGCAAAAAGTTTATTTTCGATTGCCTTTTAGAACAGAAATTTAAATTTCCTAAAATGCAAAATGCTTAGACGGTTAGAGCTCAATCACTAAAGATTCGTTAAGCCTCAGCCGAGCTCTAAATGATATTCTAAATAATGGAATTCTGAGAAATGAAGGATATCACGTACTGAATTGTGGCATTCTTACACATTAGCCATAATTATTTTGACAAGTGAAATTCTGACAAATGAAATTCTGACTAATGAAATTCTGACTAGTGACATTCTGACAAATGAAATTCTGACTAATGAAATTCTGACTAGTGACATTCTGACAAATGAAATTCTGACTAGTGATATTCTGACAAATGAAATTCTGACTAAAGTATATAAACCGTCAGGGCGCCACAGGCCGCTGGGGCCACTTTGGAGGGGTCCTCCAATGACAAAAAATGTTCGCCTCACCAATGGCTTTCATTTGATACCAAACATGGCCACTTTTGGAAAAATCGATTTTTGGCCATTTTGGACCGGTCCGGACCCTGGTCAGGGCGCCACAGGCCACTGGGGCCACTTTGGAGGGGTCCTCCAATGACAAAAAATGTTCGCCTCACCAAGGGCTTTCATTTGATACCAAACTTGGCCACTTTTGGAAAAATCGATTTTTGGCCATTTTGGGCATGGTCCACGGTCCGGACCCCTGGCCAGGGCGCCACACGGGTCTGGGCGAAAACTACTATAGCCTATGTTGTAGTGCTCCCGCAGCCCACCCCACACGCCCAATATGAAAGCTGTACCTGCAGCGGATCCTTCTATGGGAGAGGTTAAAGTTGGACCTGCGACACGGTAGGGGCCCACCTCCATCAGGGTGCCCCCCAGCCCCACGGATAGGTGATAGAGCAAAACTAATGGGCCATTTAGATTCACCATATAGGGGTTCCTATTCGAATACGAAACCTCAGCCCAGCAGGTCTTATGTATAGGGCTGCCTACTCCGTAGGCCCAGACCCCCCCCCCTTTTACACGTTAACTAGTGACCACTGGCCAGGGCGCCACAGACCATCGAGCAGCACCATCTCGCTTCCTACGCAACTTCACCTTGGGGCGATGCTATAACCCCAATATGAGAACCTGGCTTTGAGCCGAGCTCTCTGTAGACTGCGCACAAAATTTTCGGACTTAGTTTTTTTCCGGGGGGTTCAAAAATCGCAAAATCCTAGGAGTACACAGACCTATGGGGGGGTCCTACGGCGAAAAGAAAAATTCGCCCAGAATTGCGGCCCTTTCTATCCACAAAAATAGCAAAACCTTATAGAAATTTTTTGTCCTCCGACCTCTAGGGGTGGGGGGAAAAATGGAGAGAACTGTGTAGCGGCCAAAGCACCTAATTTGCATATCTCGAGATTGGCTCGACCGATTTGGCTGAAATTTTCACAGCATGTACCCCTGCCCACAGTCTCTTCACACAGCGAGTTTGAGCCCGATCGGTCCACTCCTCCGTGAGTTATTAAAAAACAGATTCCAATAAGCCGCAATGTGCCTTAATTTCCCTATTCTAGGTAGTGCGCTAACGCGCACTACCTGATTAATCCAGTGCGCAGATCAACAGAATTACTAAAAAATTATGGATGGAACAAATAGCAATGGTTTTTAAAAACCTTTTGAAGAAACGTCATTTAAAATTTAAAAATCCTGATGAAGCTAGCAGAAAGGAAGAAATTTTGTTTAATTCAAGTTGGAGAAACTGTGCATTTCGACTTTCTTTGAAACTTGTGACAAATACTTTTGGCTTATATATATGCTTAATGGATGAAAATTTGATATATATTTCAACCATTTGCATTTTAATCAGAAAATTCCAATAACAAAGTAATTATACTGAGATGTAATAACAAACTAAGGAATTAAAAGCCGATGTTCTAAACAAGTCCAATTTTGTATATATATATATATATATATATAGCTGATGTTATCTAAGTTTATAACCAGATTAGATTTTACAATACGGAATTTGTACAAGAACAGTAGTTTTCAGAAAAATTTTAATTTTGTCTGAAGTACACAGAGAATAAAAGTAAACTAAAATGGTAATAAATATCTTTTGTTTTCTAAAAATGTAAATGGCATCATTATTTTTTTTATTTTGGGTTTTGAAAATGCTGCAACTTTTCCTAGCGCTCTAGTAAAGTTAAATGAACTTTTTAATTATGACTAGAAATTATCAGACAAGCCAGATAAAAACTAAACATGTTTCTGACTTATTTTGCCGAAACCTGTAAGAGTAGTTTCTGGTGCTCGCAAAAATTTCGTGGAATCAGTTTCTATCTACTTATTTAGCTTAATTGAAAATTCAGCTAAACTACGTATTACTTATTTAGCTTAATTGAAAATTCAGCTTAACTAATTAAGAAATTAAATTTTATTTGCCAGTAAATCTTTAAAAGTCAACTTGCATTCGATTAAATTATTCATCGAAATTCGTATATAGAATGTAAAAATATAGATGCTGCTTATTCATCGAAAATGTGCTCGAATAATATAAATATAGCATATTCATACCGTGTATAATTCATTTTAAATTTTAATTTTAAAGCTATAATTACTGAGGAGTTAATAGTAAAATATATCGAAAAGTTGCCAAACAAGAAGTCTGCAGGTCCCGATGGTTTCTCTTCCTTTTTTCTTAAGCGAGTAAAAGAGGGTATCAAGGCGCCTTTAAGACGCATTTTTCAAATGAGCATTGGCTCCGGGGAATTACCACTTCAATGGCTAGAAGCGAAAATTATCCCAATTTACAAAAAGAAAGGAAAAAATTCAGACCCGTCGAATTACAGACCTGTCAGTCTGACCTGTGTTTGCTGTAAGATTTTGGAAAGTATAATTAGGGACACGGTTATAAACTACCTGATGGCGAATAATCTAATTTGCCGCCAACAGCATGGATTTCTAAAAAAGAAATCCACTATTTCAAATGTTTTGAAATCTTTGTATGATTGGTCTAAGATTATAGAATCAGGAAATGCTGTTCACTGTTGTTATCTAGATTTTGCCAAAGCTTTCGATACAGTCTCTCATGCGAAGCTAATGTACAAACTTGAAAGGTATGGAATAAAGGGCAAATTATTAAATTGGACTCGCGCTTTTCTTTCCAACCGTTCTCAATTTGTAGAAATAAATGGTCAAGTATCAGAAAGAAGTGATGTTATTAGTGGAGTACCGCAGGGAACTGTGCTGGGTCCCATTCTCTTTTTGGTATATATAAACGATGTCGTGGATTGTGTAACACAGGCAAATATACTGATATATGCTGATGATGTTAAATTGTATTTAGCAGCAAAAAATCTAGCGTAACTGATGGACGTCTCCAAGATCGGTTGTATGCGTGGTCAATTGAATGGCAATTGAGTTTAGCTATTCAAAAGTGTTCAGTTTCAAATTTTGGACCATCCATACAACAGCCTTGTTATAAAATCAACGGCGAAAATTTACCAGTTACAAGTGAAATTAAAGATCTTGGATTTATAATTAATAAAAATTTACAATTTAGCAATCACTGTATGTCAGTATATAAAAAAGCTGTGGGTATCCAGGCTTTAATTTTTAAGTCTTTTAAATCCAGAGACATAAAATTCTTAGTGAAAATGTTCACTACTTTCGTTCGTCCTATTGCAGAAAGTGGTACCTCAGTTTGGTCACCCTACTTACTAAAAGATATTGATTTAATTGAAAGAATTCAGAGAAAATTTACAAAACGTGTTCCTGGTTTTGAAAACCTCGTGTATACGGAACGTTTGCGTCTACTTGGAATGAAATCTCTGGAACTTAGGCGTTTACATACTGATCTTAAATTAATGTATAAAATCATAAACAACCTAATTGAAGTCCCTTTCAATTCAATGTTTCAATATGCTGTCCAGGTTAATACTCGTAGCCATTCTCTACGTTTAAGATTGCCCAGAAATGTACGAAATTCGTCGCTAAAAAATTTATTTCATATGAGGGTTGTTAACCTATGGAACTCTTTACCTGATGCGGTTGTAACGGCTAGCAGCTTTACTTCCTTTTGTAGACTTTTAGAACAGACAAATTTAGATAATTTTCTAAGGGGGCGGGGGGTCAGCTGATCATTCCTATCCTCCCCCGTCCTGCTCACGTAAATGAAGTTTTGTTGTTTGTTTTCGATGATTCTGTTACTTTATTTTTGCTGATATATATTATTTTCTTGTTCGATCCTAATTTGTGTTAAGTTGATTGTTTTGTTGTTTATCCTGTTTTGTTCGTATTATTTTCGTTTCGTTTGTTTTGTATTCGAAGTAAACATTTAACTTCTTTTACTGAGTAAATGCTTTCTTTCTTCTTTCTTCAATAATGTAGTAACGTTTAACTATGCTATAAGACAAAAATCTCTTAATAAATTGCAAATTTCATGTTCCTGCATTGAAATAACTATATAAAATATAATTCAAACGTTATTACAATGTTCTAGTAACTACAAAAAAGCGAAAAATTGTGCAAAAATTGTCCAAAACGTCAGAAAACATTTTCGATTTTTGTAGTGTTAAAGAGCTGGTTCCGGTTCCGGTTCCGGTTTTTTAAAGCCAGTTCCGGTTCCGGTTCCGGTTTTTTGGAGTTCCGGTCGATCCCTAATATATATATATATATATATTATATATATATATATATATAGATATAGATATAGATATACGTCAGAAAGAGTCGTTTCTAAGATTTTGCGATTTTGAAAAAATATATACAAAGATTAAATGTGCCGGGCTGAAACGCTGAAATCTGTCACTAGTCGGGCCGGGCTGGCCGAGACCATATATGGCGGTTAAACGCGCTAACCCGGCGCTAACCCTCATCTCTACTTTTCACTGCTTTACCGGCCGGCTGGCACAAAGGTTTGCTTTTGCAAAAGAACCCTCTTTAATACTTCCTTCAGTATACGGTTTCTTAAACATAAATTTTATTAATATCAAGCTTTGCCTGCATAAATACATGAATGAATACTTTACACATAGGTAACGACCAAGTTTTGGAGCGGGCCGGGCCGGGCCGAAAAAATCCGGCCCGTGCCCATCTCTAGTTTGCAGGTGGGCTTTCTTGGCTTGGCTGGATCTGAGCTAACCTTATAATTTTTACTTCCTTATACCTATAGTGTATATATACTATCCTATACTTATCCTAATATATACATGGTTGACTGAATCGTTGTCATTTACAGTACAAAAGGAAGTAATTGATGATACAAAAATAAAACTAATTTTATCAGAACTGAGAAGGAAAAGTGTTACTTAACTGGATAGATTAGTCAGTAGATGTCAATTATTTTCTTGTTATCACTGCTTGTATAGTTTGTCGTTGTTGATGTTTTCGTATTTTTCTTGTCTCAGATATATACTTCAGACAGCTTCCTTGTTGTTTTTTCTTCCTGTAGTCAGAACCCTTATGGTTGTTTTCTTTTCCTCAAATTCCCGGAGGACATTTCATTTACTTTTTTCTTTCCTTTTCTGTCTTGTCTGTCTTGTCTGTCTCTGAAACATCTAATGAGTATAGAAAGGAAGACGGTCTTGTAACCCGGATTTGAGGTTTGACCCGGATGTGGGGTAGGGGTTCTGGGACCCCTTCAAAAATTGATATTCGGTACGAGGGCTAGCCTTAACAATTCGATGGGAAGCGACCGGGAACCATCGTGTCAGCATGGTCAGATTAAACGAAAAAATATGCATAGGTTTTAGCCAAAATGTGCAGAAAAGGTATATATATCGTGGAATATCGAAAGGTTTCCCAAAAAAAACCGGTTTATCTCAGGGTTTGTTTCAGTGGTGTGCGGTGGGAGGGCTCCCCTCACTTTTTGGGCTCCCCCAGACTCGAGCACCTCCCTCCACCCCTTCCCCATTTTTTCGCTTCCCCCCACTTTTTCCCTCCACCCCACTTCATCTGTGGTGGTCAAAAATTGCCAAATTTTATGGATTTTCGGCCAAAACTTTCAAAACGTTTGGCGGTGTTAGCTAACGGCTTTTACCCCTATACAAGTATGGAGTAGTGGTAATGATTATTGTCTGTTGCGGAACGGAAGAGCCGTGGTTCGATTCTCGGTGGAACGAATTTTTTCACATTTCACGATTATATATCTAAAATATATATAGATAGTCACAGTTTTAGCTATTAATTATATATATCTTGTATGAACGTATTCAGCATATATATATATATATATATATATATATATATATATATATATATATATATATATATATATATATATATATATATATATATATATATATATATATATATATATATATATATATATATATATATATATCAGTAGCATACTGATGATTTGGGGCTAAGTCGCAGAAATCTGGGTAGGATTCCCGTTAGTATCAAGAGTACATAATATAAGAGTGTGCCACTAAGCACACTCTCTGTTATCAGAGCAAAAACTATGCTCTGCTCGCTAACGGCCCACCCCCCCCCGCAAATTAGACCCTTCACTTCAAAGAATTTTGAGCGCTATGTTTAAAGCTCGAAGCAGGCACAAAATTCGCGCACGCACTGCTTGTGTTTTCGAGCTTAAGGGGGGGTCGCGAATTTTCGACCATCTCCGATTTTTCTCATTTTCACACATTTTGTAGTCCCCATGGGTCCCCAAAACAAGACAGTTGCGTTTGTTGCAAAACTTTCCCTATCATTCACAATAGTCCTCCAAAGGTGGCTCCGACATGTGTTAACCATAGGAAAATGAAAAAGTTAGGAAAATTTCGCGGTAACCAAAAGTTTGAGCGCTGTGCAAGAGTAAACGAGCTATAGCTGGGCAAAATGTTAATCTGGACTAGGTAGCGTGTTAATATCTATATGAGGTATTTTTGTGTTAGCTCAGCGATTTTCTAAAAATTTTCAAAGTTGGGTGAAGCCGGTTTTTGCACAAATTTGACTTACAAAAACGTCACCAAAGAAATGTTTCGTCGTGGCCTGAACTAACCGTTTACTGCACAGATTTCGCGTATAGATATTAACACAGTACACAAATAGAGGTTCAATTTCCATACGCAAAATCCATGCTGCTACTTGTGGATAGTTCATACTTTTGGTTACCGCGTTGGCGTTTTTCCTCAAAATACGTCATTTTCTCAATTTTTTGGATATAATGGTCCATAAGTCGGGTGAAAGCCGAGCTATTCCAACCAAATTCGGTGTGCCAGTTTGCACATATGAAAGGAAGATGTGCGCTAAATTTAACTGCAATTGCTGGTGTTTAACTGTGGATGCATGCCTTAGTCCGATGACGGAGGCCAAGAGTCAAAAAATCCCAAACTTTCAAATTTTTCAAATACAGCCAAATTTTATATCAAATTGAAGCTCTCGATGTCCTGAACATTTTATCTTCTTGCACCAAGTCTCTACAAAGCAGTATGAGAAAGTTAAGCCGCATTAAAGTTTTAAGTAAATAACAGTCGGAAGGAGCTTGATCAAATGGTTCAAACGCTGTTTCTCGCTCGTTGCTTGACGTATCATTGTCATTTGCACGGCAAAGATAGCCCAAGATAGAGGCTTCAATTTGATGTATTGACCATACCGTAGTCTTTTGTCATCCCATGTGTACACGTCTTCGAAGCCCTTAGCGAGGCATAGTGGTGTAAATACTAAATTGTAGGGATTTGAACTGCAATATCTCTTAACTGGATTGACCCTGGACTCTAAAAATGTGTCTTGTTTTTGGACACATATGGGGGTATATTACACCAGAAAATGAGCGAAATCGGTGACTACAAAATTTGGTACCCGGCGACCCCCCCCCTTATGCACATAAACATAGAGCGAGTGAGCGTACCCCCGTTTCCACTAGGTACTGATTTGCGGGGGGGGGGTCACTAGGGTCTGATTTGCGGGGGGGGGGGTGGGCCGTTAGCGTGCAGAGCATAGTTTTTGCTCTGATAACATAGAGCTTGCCTAGTGGCATACTCTTATATTATGTACTCTTGTTAGTATATACACGGAGGAGTAATATGTTGGCCGCAAACCACGACCCATTTAAATTAGAAATTATTGGAATTGAGAAATCTAACGAAGACCTTTTTCAATATTAATCTAGATTTTTCATTCAATAAGCGCACGCATATTAATCTGGATTTTTCAGCTGGAACGGAAACCTAATTTTGAAAATGGAAATGTTGTGGAAATGACGAAAATTTATCAGTTTTCCCAGCTTTCTCAGTCCTTCTGTGATCAAAGCCCAAAAGGCCCCTTCAGTTGCGTTATTTTATTACATAACTTTTTCCTGGTGTCCTGCTGGGAGGTTTTCTAAATGACCCTATCATTGTGTTAGACTACCTACGTATTAAACTTAAGGAATTCGGTGTTACGTAAGCTTGTGTTAAATTTATAATATCAAATAATATTCAGTGAGATGTGTTTGCTGCAGACGAACCATCTTTGGACCTTTTTGCCTTAGGCGGAGTTAAGTCTAAGTTAAATGTAGCCGTATCCCTTTTGGTCGGCCAAACGTTTGGTTTGGCCAAACGCCCACCCCGTTCCTTACGAACATTTTCTTAGTATATATATATTACTTATTTTGCATTGTTTATTGCTTTTTCATACCTTACTTGCTAATTTCATTTGCTGTGATTGCTCTTAAATGGCATTGGTTGTTGGTTAAATAAAATGAATGAATGAATGGTGAAAGAGCTGAGAAGGCCACGGTTTAGCGGACTAAACGACCCTATAAAATTCTACTCTCAAGTCTTGTTCTGGATGTATGTTTAAGGACGCAGTGGATGTTACGTTCTGCCACATGTTTACACTAGTTTGTTCACTTTTAGTATTAGCATCTACGGGTTTGATTGACTAATACATCAGAAAATGTTTATATTGAGAGCTTGAGCTTATACCGCGGGGTGCGGGTCTTTGGCAGGGCTATATGCCTATTCAAAAACTTGTCACTACAGTTTGGGAACTAATTCAAACTTGAGCTTGGTTCGATTGTGCCTGGGTGGCTCAATCGGTAGAGCGTTGGCCTAGATCGCCAAAGGTTGTGTGTTCGATCCCCACCTCAGGCCCGAATGTCTCGGTTCGGAGGTGCTGTAGTGACCTGCGGTATCCTTCTTTCTTTCGTTTGTCATTCGGTATATTGTATGCATAAGTTGCTCCTAAGAGATCTCTTAGGGGTGGTCACCATATATACATGTGCTTGCGGTTGGGGTTTGGGGGTTGGGGGTTCACCCCCCCCAGAATTGGAGCTCATGCCCAGAAGGGTCGCTCCCACCACCAGAATTAGGATTTTTCCGTTTTTTTGGGCAAAAAAACGGTAAAATCCGGTTTTCTGGCTGCCTTCGCCCCTCCCCCAAATTTCCCCTCCTGCACATGTCTGGTGGTCATGTTTAGTGTTGTTAAGCACTTGATTAGGAGTAACGGAGCTAGTACAACTTTGATTGGACCAAAATAGCAAACTATATCCTAGCAGCAACCAATAAGATTGCTTTCCGTTAAGTCACGTATAGCCACATCACAGAATTTTGAAACGGCGGGGGGAGGTAAATTTTTCCCAAACATGGTCAAATTTTCACTAAAATAACTAAAAATTTCAAGGTGAAGGTAAAGTAAAGTGATCCCACGGAGAGAGCTCCAACCTACAGAAGGTTATAGGGTGCCGGTGCTTATCTGTCAAAAAATTTTCTAAAAATTTCAAGAAATTTTCAAAAAGCGGGGGATGGACCCCTGGATACGCCCCTGGTCACATGTTTGGCACTGTATATATAGGGTTAGATTTTGGATGACGGATTTTTGATTACAAATTTTTGTAGGCTTAGATTTCTGGACTTCTAATTGTCGTTATTTCCGGTAGCAATGGCAGCAGTAGAAAGAAATATTTAGCACAAAGGCGATTGTAGGATAACTTTGCATCTACAACTGTTTGGCATCTGCTTTGCTGTTTTAAAAGAAGTTTTCTCTTTGCAACATGTCATCGCTAATTTCAGTATTTTAATTTTATCTTAACATTTTCAACCATTTCATATCAATTGTGACATATATTTGTTAAGTTGATCATTTGTACTCTTCCTTTTCAGTTACAACTTGTTTGATTTATCCTTTTCGGCTTTGTTACAATGTTTGCCAATTTTAGATCTTGGTAACAAATCAGATGACCACAGAGATTAGCCCTGCCAGTTCAGAGGAAAGTGTTCAGGTACCGGCTCTGGGCGATTTTTGGGGTCAACACTCCGCATTGCAACTGCTCCTGTCAAAGGAGGGTTGCATTAGAAGGGCCACTGTTGGACGCTCCTCCTACCTCCCGTCTCAGAGTGTGCGATTTGAGATCGGAGTAGGTCATCAACCTTTGTTGGTCTTTATCAAGAGTACATAATACAAAGATTATCAGCTCGCCTAATGCTCTGCGAGATCTCGGCTGAGCTGTCACATAAATCAGACCCTATTGCCAAATCAAATTATCGACATATGCTTGCACGCTGAAGCTCAAAAACACAAATCAGTTGGGGCCAAAGTGCGTCTGTTGTGGGCAAGAATAGCTGGCGAATTTGCTTCGATATGTGTTTCAAAATTTAGGGTCAGCCGATTTTTTATGTCAGCCGATAGCGCACGTCGAAAGTAGCGAGCTGTGACGCTATCCATAGCGTGTGACGCTTGTCATACTCTTATGTATCATGTACTTTTGCCTTTATCAAGGGCACGTCGCTAATTGTCGTAATCAGTAGAACTTTGCGGGTTCCGGTGCCCCAAACTTCCGCACTTCGTTCTTCGTTACTATATTTAAGCTATGTTTAGTCAGTCGAAGGCATTATCCTTCACGGTAGGAACGACAAACAATCCACATTTGGCGACATTCCCAACAGTTTGTAAAGATTTGACTCTGGCCGGGAATCGAACCAGGTATACCTCCTGATCTGTAGACGAGAGCGCTGATCTGTACACCACCGCAGGCAGGACCACACACAGCGTAGAGTCGCAGTTCTTAAGGCTAGAGCACACATTTGTATATAAAATTAGTTCCGTGCTCTGTCTGTACTGCACCCGTGAGTACAAATCTGCTGTCATCCAATCAATTACCATATATACCATATATACCATATAAGTATATACCAGACGAATTACGTAACTAACCGTGTATGTCAATCAATTTGATGTTGCGTTGCACTCAGAGTGCTTAGTCTACTGATTGACTTTAATCTAATTTTTGAGTCAAAGCTTGCCCTGTCAGCCTTTGAGGTTTAATTTGTACCCTACTCCTACTGTAAGGAGCTGTGCCTTAACTTAGACTACACAAGTCGGCTACATAATAACTATAGACTTACGTAAGTGCCTATGTAAACATCTTACTTTTTTCCTGTAAGTGAACCAATTTTATGAGCCGGTTTTGATGCAGTGAAACCCTTAGGGCTACAGGGTGGGAGTAACGTTTTTTGAGCGAGAATATGTCCTTTTACTCCTTTTCGTGGGTCATTAGAATGGATGAGAAGAGACCTTGTGCTAATGTTTGTCTCTTAACTATTTAACATTAACTTAAAGGCGATTTCATCAAAAGCTATTGAAAAGATATTAGGTATTAAGATTATCCATGGATTAGCAGGTGGCTAACACCGTCCAAAATTGGCTACCAACTATTGCTCCCTCAACCGCTCTCCAAAATGGAATAAGCTACACTTTCCCCAGCCCATCTCAGGTGTTGCCAGTTGTTAAAAATTAAAAAAATTTGGTGAATATATTCGTACTGTTGGTTGCTACTGTTGGATTCTGTGGAGCTCATTCGGATGATTTTTTCCTATTTCTAAATGCACTGGGAAAGTTGGACATATTCAGATTTTTTAATCTTCATGACTTTTCATTTCCTCCTCTATCCTATCAGACGTGTAATTTCGGACAGACCAGCTGAAATGTTAATCGTAATCCTTCTTATGACTCACCAGTCCTACCTACCTACTTGAAGTATTAATGAAGTTTAGGGGATGGGTAACTAAGCTTTTCATTTTTCTCCATAGAAACACCTGTTGATAGCTGTCACTGAAGAGAAAACGAGAGAAATAAGGTGCTCAAGTGGAAATTCTGCGGAAGAATTTTCTGTAGCGTTCTCAGGTCCTCATGTAATTCCATATGCTTGTTTCAACTTTTGCTATATTTTCCTATGTTGTGGAGCTTTTTCTTGATTTTCTTCCTTCCCCAGCAATTTGAGGTATAGGGGCGGTAGGGTGTACTTATTCTGCTCGATTGGAGCTAGATTGAAAGACTGAACTGAGAGCGAGAGCGAGAGAGAGAAGGTTAATTCCAGACGATTGTTTACCTTTCTCCAAACCAGAGAGCCTGTAAGTGGCTGAGAAAAGGAGTGTCTTATCTATCTTTGCGGACTGGGCGCTTTGGATGGAAACATTCCATTTTTTGCCCTTTTTTCAGAGTCGAACATAAAACTTTGGTTACTCAAGATTATTCTTTTTGATGAGTCGTGGTGGTGGTGGTGGTAGGTAGGTGTAACCAATAGTAGTATATAATACATAAGAGTATGACAAGCGTGACACATCCTCTGCACGATAACGGCTTGCCCTTCCGGCAAATTGGACTCCTAGTGAATCAAAAAAATTCGACCGCTAGACTTGTGTTCTACAGCTTTGTAAGGGAAGCAGGCATAGGAAAGATTGATAAGCCTGTAACGGGAGTTCAGCTGATGGCCCTGAGGTGTAGTTGGTTAGCATGCCTTCTCCGGAGTCATAAGGGTCGTGGTTCGAACCCCGTCTGGGCCAATTCTTTACTTTCAATGGTAGTGAAAAGCTGAACCTCCCTCTTCCCTTCTCTCTTTTAGGTCCTGGTTTCGTGGGTACAAGGGTGCCTGACGCCTCTCGTCTCGGGCTTGTCCTCGGTTTCTTCCTGATCCGCCAGCCCTGGTAGAAGCGCTACAGCTTGAAGCAGACAGAAAATTAGCGACTCACGTAGCTTACAGTCAGTCAATGGTGGGCCTGCACTGAGTTAGTAGCTGGTGGTACGAGTTTCATCCAGCGATCACAAAACTTTCACAAATCTGCTTGAGGAAGGACCAAGGAACTTAGCCAAGAACGGCCCGTCCAACGTCACTCTAGCTTTCCATCCGCACTTGGTCTGTTAATGGGCAAATACATATACCACTGAGCGGGAAGGTAACAAGAGTTTGGGTGTATGACACACAGTTGTAAGTGGGTCACGAGTGGGGTTGAGTAGGGTTAGGGTTGTCGTAGTAGAGTAGCTATCTATCAAAGATATGGCACTAATCTATACATAGGTAGTAATTGGGGATTGAATTCCCTGTAGGGCCTGATAAGGATAAGAGATTATTTCTTCGAGGGGTCGTTACTGGTTATCTTTATCTTCACTCTGATTCACATTTACGTCTGGTGCATAGCTTGTAGCTCTTATTGTATCTGTAGTCCACCTTCCCACACTGTTTTCTCATGTCATTAAGTCGGGGTTTAATTTGAAGTTTCACTGACACCTCGTGGTCTAACTGTGCTCTAAATCTTCCTTCATTGCTTCATTCTTCTCCTAAGAAGAATTTAAACGTTTGAGGACGAAAAAAGTTTATATCAAAGGACCATTTTCAGACGGCTTTAAACGGCTCAATAAACATATAGTCTTAACCTGCTTGAAATATATAGTTGCAATCTTGGTTATCACTAAAGAGTTTTTCATTGTAAGTGGGCCTATTTATGCCAAAAACTTTGCCTTGGATGATTTTTTGACATTTGTATGTAGGTACCATATTCTTGCTTTTGGTGAGTCTAAGTCACATTTAAAAATTTTAATCATTTTAAATTTTTTCAGTCTGGTGAGAGTCGAACCCTGGCCCTGTCGTTCTGCAGTCAAACAAACACCCACTGCGCCATCATAAGCCTTGATATATAATTTCATATAAATATTTTCTGTTCTTTTATGTAATATTTGCTAATTTCATTAGGAGTCTAGTATTTGAGCATATGGGAGACCAATCAATGAGATTTGAGGTTAATTTTTAACCATATTTTCCCCCACAGTCAATTAAGTAAAATGACCCTACAGAACTGTTCTAAACGTTTGTCAACTGTGATGGATGCGTTTAAAATCTGTGATGTTTTTCCAGCCTAGTGTCACTCATCTTCTTTTAACTTAAACTTTAACATCTCATCTTCTCATCTGTCTTAAAGCTTACCAGTTTCAAACTAAACAGTCTGTTATCCTATAATTTAACTAACAGATGTCACAAAAGCCAGCCTGTTTGTTTAGGTTTTCTGAGCACTCAATGTCCCCAAATGGAAGCACTAGATTTTGTAGGGAGAAGTGAAGGAAGGACCATTTTTGTCCATTTTTCGACTTTCTCTGATCTCGCTGATTTTCACATATTTTATTGTCCAAACGGTATATTTTATGAGTTTTTAAAATTAAAGTAGTATATACATCTTACAGTTGCTGAGTTATTTTACCTTTAAAGTCGAGGTCTCATGTGTAAAACATAGGCAGTGAAAAAGTTGCAATTTTTCGCGTGCGCCAAAACATCTGCGGAACGTTTATGAATCTGCACAATTTTTAGATTAAATTTATTGTCATGCTGCGGAACTTTGGAATTGGAATTTAATTCAATTTCATTCGACATTTAAAGATTTTTTATTGAGTTTTGAAGATTTAAAATTTTGCACGATTTTGCACCCTGACATCGAAGGTAATCTTCTGTATAAGCTGAGCCGATCTGATCTAAGCGAAGCGGAGGCTAAGCCTGAGCCTAAGTACTTCTATAAGTAGCTGTGTAGTAGCTTTTGCTTATCGCTGTGTATGAGTGACGTGGGCATTTTAGTTGTTTTCGGGATTTTGTTCCTAAGCTGATTGGGGTTTAGGTTCGACTTTTGGGAGCGATCTGACTTAGATACTGCGTGCGTGAGTATGTGAAAGGAACTAAATAAACAGGATCCCCTAAAAGTTTATAGAGTAGAGTTAAAATTAACTCGAACTCGAACTTTCATGAAAGGGTTACAAGAGGGAAAGTCAAGCTTGAGCAGAGTTGAAGCC
>JASAND010010264.1:0-32124 GCA_030248195.1 Trissonchulus latispiculum
TGCTGAAAATGCTTACAGGAGCCACACGACTGCAAGACCTTCCAATTCTTCATTTTTTATAGCGTTTCTCTAGCTCCAGCTAAAGCTCTACTAGCATGGGACTCTGGGTTTGGACTTTTTCTCACCCGGTCGCTCTTGCTCCAATTTTGCACCAAAACCGACGACACTCGCGTCTGTTGTTAAAATAAACGGTTCTTCCCAATTTGGATACGCAAGAACTGGTGCATTTATCAATGCCTGTTTTAGATTTTCAAAAGCAATTTGGCATTGGTCATTCCAATGAAAACCTTCATCCTTTTTCAGCAGATTATTCTTTGGTGCTGCAATTGATCTGAAAGTACTTGTAAATCGCCGATAATATCCAGCCATACCCAGAGAAACCACTGCAATTGCTTAATAGTAATAGGTACTGGAAAATTCTTTACCGCAGTCACTTTACTTGGGTCAGTCTCAATGCCCTTTTCAGAAATAAAGTGACCAAGATATTCGACCTTTTTGCGGAAAAAAACCACACTTTTTCATTTTGAGTCGCAAGCCATGGTCTGCAAGCTTTTTGGAAAAGTATTTCAAGCATTTTGTAAATGATGGTTTTCATCGTTAGATAGGAATCAGTAAATAATCAATATAAACTGGTAATTCAGTGAAAATTTGTTCCATTATTCTTTGGAATGTTGCAGTAGCATTGTTCCAAGACAAATGGCTTGACATTAAAATGAAAGAATGACATATTTGAAATGGAGGCGGTCTTTTCTGTATGGGGAGGGTAGATATAGATTTACCATTGTAGCGCTATTCAAATCCAAAGTAGAGAAAAACTTTCCTTTACTAAACATGTCCAAGATTTCATCGATTTTTGGTAAAGGGTAGCGATCTTTTCGTGTAATTTTGCTAAACTGTCGTTAATCAATGACAAATCTAGTGGTTCCCTCCTTTTTGCCCACTAACATGCAAGGTGACGACCATTGACTATCAGAGGAGACACAAATGCCCTGCTCTAACATTTTCTAGGTTGTTCCTTTTTCGATTTCCATCCGTTCCATAGGGTTCATCCTGTAAAACTTTTGCTGTTACTAGACCTGCCATTCCTGTATCAATCCAGATGTTACCATGCTGCATCGTCTCTGAATTTTCTGACGTTTCTAAGTCTAGATGTACGTACTTACGTAAAAGTTCCCGAAACTTACTTTTTGCCTTATCGGAACATTCAATTTATCCAGTTGGGCTTCTTTAGAAATTGATCATATAAATCCTGCTCCGTAGGCTCTTTTGATTCCATGTCCTCTACTTTAGATGTAGAAGGTTGAATCCATACATATTTTCCACCGTTGTCAGAGAAAATTTCAGCTAGTACTGACTTAGATAAATCGTCTTCACATACGTATTCTTTTTGAAACCAAGTATCTCCCAATTGTAAAAACGATACACCTTGACGATTCTTGAGCGTAACTAAATCATCTGCGTAAGCTAGCACCATTCCTTGATGCAATTCCAATGGTTCCTCGTAAATTCCAAACTCTAACTTCTTGGGTTTTTTCCTCTTTTTGAAATAATTCCAGAGACAATATAACAAATTATATTTTTCAAGAATGTTCATGGAGTTGCGTACTGGCTGGATTTTGCACATCCTCAAACCGTGAGAGCCAAGGTGCAATATTCGTATTTACAACTGAGGGCTTCGCCCGGCCTACGAATGGTAGGTTTTTCTCATCATGCAACTTCCGTTAAAATTTGGTTGACTATCCTCACAAGAAATCGAGACCCATGCTTTAGGAATTTGCTGGAATAAATTTGTTCCAAACCCGTAGACAAATATTCTAGGAAACGACGCATTGTGTTTTTCCTACAATTTGCAAAATATTTATTCGATCCTGCGAGACGCCCCAACAAGTGAACTTCTTTAAAAAGTGGATGGTAAATAGAATGGCGTCCCGCCGAGCATAGACCAATTATGAAAAAGATAGAAAGTCCATGCCAAGAAGAATATCATATGGACAAAAATCGCTGATTAGATACTCATTGGGCCATCTATAGCCTTGAAAAGACAGTTCAAATTTTTACTGAACCTGAAAGAACTTTATAGGCGTTCCGTTAGCTGCGGTTGCCTGTTCACAAACTCCATTTTCCAAAAGTAAGATTTTCAAGGCACCCTTTGCTTTAAATGTTCTGCAAAATTCTAGAAACAACCGAAATATTAGCGCCCGTATCAATAAGTGCCAAAGTATTTCCGCCGCCACTGATGCTACTATCAGTAGCGAATGCTACTGGCGGAATTTTCGTCCGAGCACCCAAAAAATACTGATTCTTTATTTGAACAAAAGCCGACAAATAGTTTCGATTATTTGATACAAAGTCCGTTCGAGGTGCCTTTTCTGGCTGATGAGACAAATTCACATGATTTACTTCTTTGTCTTCCAATTCCATGTCTGACGATTCAGACTGACTTTGCTCTGAATATGAACTTTTCAGTAGAATCATACTCAAAAAGAAATCTTTCAGGAAAATCAGGGTCTGGAATCTTATGAGGGTATCGTTTCTAGAACGTTTCATCTTTTTATTCGACTGAAATTGACCAGATGATGAGCTTGGGTCATTTTTATGTTGGTCTTTGACGTTAGTTTCCCTCTCCGTTCCGAAAATAGATGTTTCGCTGCCTTTTCTCCTCGGTATCATGTGCCTCATCTATTGTTCCTTGATCCGGATATTTGTCGATGCAACTAGTTGTTCTTGAGACATATCTGGCATTGTTTCTTGCACAGGTTGCATATTTGCATTTTTCGTCCTTGACTTTTTATTATTTGAGGCATCTGACTGTTTTGCAGCATTCAGTGGTACAGGTTTCATCTTTTCGGTAAAGAGCCTTCAATACTTTTGTCCACAGAATCAGGGACTTGCACTGTCGCGCTTCCTTTTGTAGATGAACCGCCGACTACCTACCCCAGCTGTACTTGTACTTGGTACTGCTTGATCCATCGCGGCCTCTTGCTGTTGCCCATTTTGGCGCATATTTGCGTTTGAGAAAGTCACAGTGTTTCCCACAGGAAACCTACGATTTTCACACCCGCGCGCATTCCATAAATTATTTGTTCCGAAAAACAAATTTGGTTGTCGTGGCACAGCAAGGGGCTGCACGTTTCGTGGTGTCAACTACAAGACCATTGTTACTGGGATACCAGTAGCCACCGAAACCTGCATTTCTTCTTTCCTGAGCGGGGGGACGCCAATTCTGATTTCGAATTGGGGGCGCCCCTCCACGAAAATTATTGCTGTTATAGCTTGCTCGTGGAGAAAAAGATCTATTTACAGGATAATTCAATCGACTTCGACTGTAGTTGAATGAATTATTCTGGTTCTATTGAAAGTGTTATTCCACGTATTCCGTGAATTTTGAGAAAAACGACATTGAGATCTAATTTGATTTTGCTCTCGCAGCACTGGTAGGAATCAGTGGAATAACCCTTTGATTTTGGGTTATTCTGCCCATTCAAAAAGCTGAGTTTGCTGCTGAAATTCAACTGTGAGGAGGAGATCGAGGAATTTGGGGTGGGGGGCGGGCATTGGTTAAGGCTTCTGCCGAAGCACATTATATTAACATTTTGCAAGAAATTTTTGCAACTGGGACTGAAGCAAATTTCGAGGGTTATCCTGGGAATTTTGAGATCGTTGGCCCCTCGTTACATCAGCATACGTAGGTGTAAAAACCGCGCAAATTTGATTTGAGTTTAAAACCTTTTCGTCGGAAAAAAAGTTTCGAAAGACCCTCCAAAAAGTTAGGGGTTTTTTCTGACAGCGAGTTGATTGCGGGTTTTCTCTGGGGGATATACGTACTTGGCTTTCCAGGCGACGAATTTACTGCGGAGGAGCTCCCCCCGGAGTTTGTCGTGCTCCCCACTTGCTGAAAACTCTGCAAGGCTTGCAATAACTGGGAAGTTGGATCCATTTCGGGCTGAACCGGTGTCAAGTAATTTATCGCCGGATTTTGCTGGTTACGCCCTTGTCCTTGCGACTGAAACAGGCGTCAGTAGACGGATCCACAAAAAATACTCGCACTTTGAGTGTTTCGGTTATTGGAGGAGTTGCCTCCCCTGCGGCCTCCTCGACCACGATAGTGATCCTCGATTTCCTCTATTCCAACCACCTCCCGAATTTTGGTTGGAATAACCGTCATAATTTTGTAGGTTATTATAATTTCCCCTGTTTCCACCAAAAATTTCTTCGATTTGGGTTACTTCTACCCCTTGAACCTCAGATTATTTTGCCGATTTAAGGCACAGCTGCAAAATGTGGCCTGGATTGCCACACGTATAACACGTTCGTTGGTCCATTTGATCTTTTTCTGGTGTTTTCTCCGTTTTTTCCGTAGATGCTTGAATAGCATTTACAGCACCAGAAGCAGCACTAGTTGAGGGTTGGCACTTTTCTGAGTCCGCTGACTCGCCTTTCGTGGCTTCCAAAACTAAATCCCTCTGAGCATTACGTATTTTCACTTTCTTGATTTCGTCCTCCAAAGTTTTTAACCTCTGATCTAAATCACTAGAACTTTCCATAGATTCTGACGAAACTGCACAAACTTTGGCATTAGCCTTCCCCCGTTTTTCCTTCTTGGGGGTTTTTTCTGGCTTTTCTGATTTATCCGATTCGGCTGAATCAGAATCGCACTCCTCTTCAAGTCTCGATAGTTGAGTGACGAGTTTTCGCAATTTAGCCATTGTATGGCCCCAATTTTCCAAATCAGACAAAAGTGAAATTCCAACTGCCTTCAGATTTGGTTTCAAACCTTTTCGAAGTTGCTCGAAAATATTGACGGCCCTCATATCGTCACTTTCGTTTGGAAAGGCCTTTTTTGCCAACATTTCCAATTCGGACACAAAATCTTGCACATTCTCGTCCTTTTTCTGTGTACGTACATAAAATTTGCGAGAATGTTCAACGGCTGTCCGTTGAACCGGCTCATAGAGCGTTTTTAAGAGCTCTTTTAGCTCTCTGTACGTACCTGGCATTCCCAAGGAGGAAAGCCGGTGAATAACTTTTTCGCCCAATTTGGCGAGCAAAATCGAATAATATTTGTCGTTTTCGACGTCGTTGGCCTTAGCAATGGCCTCGAAACTGACGATCCACTCGTCAGGGGTCAGGGTCGTATCCCGACCATTATAGTTACTCAAACCCTTAAAAAGGGTGATTAAATTTTTGAGCTCCGCCATTTTTTGTTCTCTTTCGGCACGTAATCGAGCTCGGAGCCTTGTCTCCAGATTTCGGTTTATTTCCGCCAAAGAGCCGAAAGTTTCAAAAATGTTATCCCAATTGACCCAATTTTCACTAGGATTTTCTCCACTCAACGGGTCACTAATTTTGGGAAAAATCTAACACAAAAATACTCAAATCGTTGACAAAAAACTACCGTTTGACCTCCAATCGACACAAAAAAAACACGAAAAATAACAAAATTGGCCAAAAAGTTATATACGTATATATCAAATTGAGGGGGGTAGGGGGGGCGACGCGATTTTTAGCATTTTCTGGTTAGTGTAACCAATGAGACGAAACGGATTTTTTGTTTTCGACTCAAAAAAGCAGAAAAAGTGTTCGAAAATGCTAAAAACGACACTAGGATCCCGAAAAAAAATTGAAAATGGGGGTTTTAGGGGGGGGGGGTCAAAAATCCCTAAATACTCCAAAAACACGTAATACGGTTATAATCTAGCCTAAAATCGCAATTTGCGTTTAGGCTCACACTTATTTTTGGTAAAAATCGCGATTTTTTAGCGATTTTTTGATTTTGGGGGTCGATTGGGGGGGGGTCAAAAATCGTCAAAATTTGGCCTAAAAATTCAAATTTTGGCCTTAAAACGCCCTAAATCACGTTTTGAGCGTGAAAACAACGCTCCAAAAAATTATTAGGCCCAAAATAGCAAGAAATTAACCGATTTTGACCTCAAAAATGCTTGGGGGGGGTCAAAAAATTTGACAGAATTTTCAAACTTTTGCTTTTAAATTGCCTAAAATAGGTTCCTGAGCGTGAAAACAACACCCAAAAAATTTATTTCAGGCCGAATGAGCAAGATTTTGGCCTAAATCGACCCAAAAATGACTTGGGGGGGGTCGAAAAAAAATTTCAAAATTTGACCAAAAATTCGAAATTTTGCCTCTAGTGCGCTTCTGTTGCTTTCCTAGTGTTAAATATTCCCGAAAACAGGAATTTTTAGCACCAGGGGGTGGAAAAAACGTCCACAAATTTTCCTAAACTAAGAATTTTGAAAATTTTACCCGTCTTGGGGGGGGGGGTTTGGGGGGGAGGGGGGATCGCTCAAATCTACCTAAACTTTGTTTAATTATAGGTTATTGGGCTGCCCCAATAACCCTATGCAGTTTCCAGTTGAATTCCCCGCCTCAAACTACCTGGGCGGAGGGGGGAGGTGTCCAACACCCCCTAGCTACCAATCCTAAACTTTCCATTTTTCAAAAATTCAAAGTTGCACCCTCAAAAAATCGAAAAAATTAAAAGTCGTTTTTATGAAAAACTAAGTATCATAAAAGAATCTCCAGATCAAGAGCTTTTCAGAAATGTAAAGCTTTTTGCTCAAATCGCAAAAATGAAAAAGTTATTGATATATGAAAATTGTCAAAATAAACGAATTTTTGAAATTTGACAAACCGGACAGTGGTCCTGTCACGGTCGCCAAATATCAATCCCCGGTTTACTGTCCGGTTACTAAACCGGAAATTGGTTGGCGAATCTGATGCAGGTTCTCCTAAGGGTGCAACTCGCTCGAAAATAGAAACCCTAATCTAACTTCCTACCCTAATCAAACATGAGGCAATGTTGGCGTACAAATGAGTTTATTTAAGGTGCTGGTATCGTTTTGTGTAAATTTGACCCTATAGGCTTTAATTCTTTATGAAAGTGGATGAAACTTTCCAAATATACTATTTCGGTGCTCTTTAACATACTGGGACCAGTCCCGCATTTTTAGGTGCAAAGATAGGAAATTTTTGGTTTTTGCCATTATTCTCTCAGCACATAGTCGAGACACCAAATTGGTTGGTATAGCTAGAAAGACGGCACAAAAATGAACATTTTTGCTTTTACAACTTTTGAGCTATCTCTTGTGGTTAAGTCAGTATAAGCAAAAAACGGTTTTTGGGGTCCAAAAATGGCCGTTTTCGAGAAAATCAGTTTTTTCAAAATTACTACCAAACCGTACGGACAATTTTGGTTTACTTATACTCGATCGATACACAGTCTCATTGCACATTTTATCAATGCCTATTAGCCGAAGTTTGTTGCTCTAAGCTAGAGATTTGGCCGAAAAACCATTTTGGCAAAACTGCGATTATTTTGTTTTGAACATCGATTTCTCAAAAACTACCCAATGAATTAGCGTGATTTTTGGCAGGATGAGAATTCGCACCATTGCGGAGGGACATTTTTCTTGGTTTGAGCTAGAACATCTCCAGTTGCGAAAAAACTCAATGCAAAGTTGCAAAATTTCGTGTCACCGCACATTTAATGGATTTCCTTGACCGTTAATACCTGCTGAGCCAAATCCAAAAAAATGTCCCTCGGCCCACATGTCCTTTATAGGACATCACAAGAAAAATTTTTGGCTGATTCCATAGTTTTGAGAAATCGATGTTCAAAACTTTTCGGTCTATATTCAGCCTGTCAGATGTCAGTATGTCAGAAAATTTTCGCTATCTTTTGCGGATTTTTACTAGTTTCTTACTCTCATGAAAATCTACATATTATAAGCCTTAAAATGATGTATAAAGCTCTTTCCAACTCACAAAAGTGCGAAAGTTATGGCGTTTCAAAAAATACCCACAAAAGCACTGCACAAAACGATACCAGCACCTTAAACAACTTACGTTTTAATCATAAAAGGCAAGGGCAAGCACAGCTAATATGAATGGCGCTAATGGCCGACTGAACACTAGATCGTAACACACACCAACTGATTAATTAGACTAATTGATCGGATGACTCATAGTGTCAGACCGACGTAACTACACAGAAGTAATGATTACTTTGAGTGATTGTTTAGAATGGTTGTAGAATCGCAGACCGTAATTGCTAGTTTTTCACACCAATGAGGCTGGCTTGATGGATATCGGTGCTGCTCAGTATTAAGCCTTGGGTGGTCGTGCGCGTTTTGCGCTAGGGCTGGAGCACTGACTTGAGTTTCCATTGAGGCTGATCTGATGTAAAGCGGTGTTTGCTGCTTAGTAAAGCGTGGCTGGTTGTGCTCGTTGGAATAGATGTTTTGCCTGGACTGCGGCACTGAAACCTTGAGTGTTGAGTCTTTTGAGGCTGGTTTGATTGACATCGATGTTCCTTCTGTGTAAGACTCGGTTGGCTGGATGCTTTGATGTAGGTGTTTTGTGCCATGTCCTGGGCGCAAACTGACACCTTGAGCTTCCACTGAGGCTGGTTTGTTGGAGATCAGTGTTGATAGTAACACTCGCTTGATTGAGCACGTTGATATAGGTGATTTGTGCGTGGGTTGGGGCACAGACAAACACCTTGAGTTTGCACTGAGGCCTATTTGATAGTCCCCTGCTGTTGACGTTGCTGCTCAGTACGACGTGGCTGGTTGTGCTTGTTGGTATAGATGTTTTGTGCCTGGGCTGGGGCGCAAACTGACACCTTCGGATTCCATTGAGGCTGGTTTGGTGGAGATCGCTGTTGCCGGTGTCGTTGCTCGGTACGACGTGGCTGGTTGTGCTCGTTGGTATAGATGCTTTGTGCCTGGGCTGGGGCGCAAACTTACACCTTCGGATTCCATTGAGGCTGGTTTGGTGGAGGTCGCTGTTGCTGGTGTCGCTGGTCGGTACGACGTGGCTGGTTGTGCTCGTTGGTATAGATGTTTTGTGCCTGGGCCGGGGTGCAAGCTGGCACCTTCGGATTCCATTACGGCTGGTTTGGTGGAGATCGCTGTTGCCGGTATCGCTGCTCAGTACGACGCGACTGGTTGTGCTCCTTGGTATAGGTGTTTTGTGCCAGGGCTTCGGCGCAAACTGACACCCTGGGATTCCATTGAGGCTGGTTTGGTGGAGGTCGCTGTTGCTGCTGTTGCTGCTGAGAAAGACGTGGTTGGTTGTGCTCGTTGGTATAGGTGTTTTGTGACTGGGCTGGGGCGCAAACAAGCACCTTGACTTTGCACTGAGGACGGAATGATACTCCGCTGTTGCTGACGTTGCTGCTCAGCACGACGTGGCTGGTTGTGCTCGTTGGTATAGATGTTTTGTGCCTGGGCTGGGGCGCAAACTTACACCTTCGGATCCCATTGCGGCTGGTTTGGTGGAGATCGCTGTTGCTGGCGTTGCTGCTCAGTACGACGTGGCTGGTTGTGCTCGTTGGTATAGATGTTTTGTGCCTGGGCTGGGGCGCAAACTGACACCTTCGGATTCCATTGAGGCTGGTTTGGAGGAGATCGCTGTTGCTGGTGTTGCTGCTCAGAAAGACGTGGCTGGTTGTGCTCGTTGGTATAGATGTTTTGTACCTGGGCTGGGGCGCAAACTGACACCTTCGGATTCCATTGAGGCTGGTTTGGAGGAGATCGCTGCTGCTGGCGTTGCTGCTCAGAAAGACGTGGCTGGTTGTGCTCGTTGGTATAGATGTTTTGTGCCTTCGCTGTGGCGCAAACTGACACCTTCGGATTCCATTGAGGCTGGTTTGGAGGAGATCGCTGTTGCTGGTGTTGCTGCTCAAAAAGACGTGGCTGGTTGTGCTCGTTAGTATTGATGTTTTGTGCCTTGGCTGGGGCGCAAACTGACACATTCCATTGAGGCTGGTTTGGTGGAGATCGCTGTTACTGGTGTTACTGCTCAGAAAGACGTGGCTGGCTAGGTGCTTTGATATAGATGTTTTGTGCATGTGCTGAGGCGCAAACAGACGCCGTGACTTTGCACTGATGCCGGAACGATAGTTCGCTGTTGCTGGCGTTGTTCCTCAGTATGACGTTGGCTGGTTGTGCTCGCTGGTATAGATGTTTTGTGCCTGGGCTGGGGCGCAAACTGACACCTTCGGATTTCATTGACGCTGGTTTGGAGGAGATCGCTGTTGCTGGTGTTGCTGCTCAAAAAGACGTGGCTGGTTGTGCTCGTTGGTATAGATGTTTTGTGCCTGTGCTGAGGCGCAAACAGACACCGTGACTTTGCACTGATGCCGGAATGATAGTTCGCTGTTGCTGGCGTTGTTCCTCAGTATGACGTTGGCTGGTTGTGCTCGTTGGTATAGATGTTTT
The DNA here is from genome assembly GCA_030248195.1 of Trissonchulus latispiculum. Classification (NCBI taxonomy): domain Eukaryota; kingdom Metazoa; phylum Nematoda; class Enoplea; order Enoplida; family Ironidae; genus Trissonchulus; species Trissonchulus latispiculum. The sequence goes on from JASAND010010264.1 coordinate 10,242, forward strand.
GTGCCTGGACTGGGGCGCAAACTTTCACCTTCGCATTCCGTTGCGGCTGGTTTGGTGGAGATCGCTGTTGCTGACGTTGCTGCTCAGTACGACGTGGCTGGTTGTGCTTGTTGGTATAGATGTTTTGTGCCTGGGCTGGGGCGCAAACTGACACCTTCGGATTTCATTGAGGCTGGTTTGGAAGAGATCGCTGTTGCTGGTGTTGCTGCTCAAAAAGACGTGGCTGGTTGTGCTCGTTGGTATAGATGTTTTGTGCCTGTGCTGAGGCGCAAACAGACGCCGTGACTTTGCACTGATGCCGGAACGATAGTTCGCTGTTGCTGGTGTTGTTCCTCAGTATGACGTTGGCTGGTTGTGCTCGTTGGTATAGATGTTTTGTGCCTGGACTGGGGCGCAAACTTACACCTCCGCATTCCGTTGCGGCTGATTTGGTGGAGATCGCTGTTGCTGACTTTGCTGCTCAGTACGACGTGGCTGGTTGTGCTTGTTGGCATAGATGTTTTGTGCCTGGGCTGGGGCGCAAACTGACACCTTCGGATTTCATTGAGGCTGGTTTGGAGGAGATCGCTGTTGCTGGTGTTGCTGCTCAAAAAGACGTGGCTGGTTGTGCTCGTTGGTATAGATGTTTTGTGCCTGTGCTGAGGCGCAAACAGACACCGTGACTTTGCACTGATGCCGGAACGATAGTTCGCTGTTGCTGACGTTGCTGCTCAGTACGACGTGGCTGGTTGTGCTTGTTGTATAGATGTTTTGTGCCTGGGCTGGGGCGCAAACTGACACCTTCGCATTCCGTTGCGGCTGGTTTGGTGGAGATCGCTGTTGCTGACGTTGCTGCTCAGTACGACGTGGCTGGTTGTGCTTGTTGGTATAGATGTTTTGTGCCTGGGCTGGGGCGCAAACTGACACCTTCGCATTCCGTTGCGGCTGGTTTGGTGGAGATCGCTGTTGCTGGCGTTGCTACTCAGTAAGCCTTGGCTGGCTGTGAGCGTTGATCAGGGTCTTTTGAGCCATTTGGGCCAAACGCAACGCAAACGCGTGTTTTGTGGCTGGCCTCGGGTGGAAACAGACGCGTTCAGTTGCCATTGGGGCTAGTTTATTCCGTTCCATCATTTTACTCATTGGTTCCATATTTATAAGTGTCTACTATTTCGTTGGAACGTTGTTATAATTGTTATAATTTCATGTATGAACTGATGTCCATGCATAAACTCATTTGAATTGCAGATAAAGAATGTATTTCATTAAATTAGTGTGTTCTATGCACTGTTTATGGCTAAATTGTCCGACGTTTATAAACATGTTATGAAAATTAAAGAAGTTTTGACTTCTTAGAATTATGTCACCCAATTTTTAGACATTTGTTCCATGGCCACTTTTGCTAATTATCGTCAGATTTTTATTAGTGTAATGGTCCTGCGAAACTAGCAGAGACGATTTGGGCTTATATTTCTAGGACTCTCATAACGTTTTCGAATGTAAACTTGAATTGTGTAAACTTTCTGATTGGCGACGCAGGATTAAACAAGTTGTCTACGTATTGACTGAAACTGCAGGTGCCACTTGCCGTGACAGCTCTTGACCACACCCACATTCATCTTAAGACAAGAATTAACCCAATCACACTAAGTCTGGGCAAAAGTTTAGCAGTCCCCCAGTTTTAAATGCTGACAAAAGTGAGAAAGTGAGAGGTGAGTCTGTCCAGAAATCAAGATACTGGCCAGGTGTCTCAGGTACTGGCAGCATTTGTTGAAGTGGTAATTAAATTTCTTTAGAACGCGGCGGAAACCTGGCTAAAGCATCGACTTCAAGTCTTCAGCATTGGCAGGATTAAGTTCACACATTTTAAACTAAAAATAATGCACTAAATTTCTGTGCAACACAAATTCTAGATTCTCATTGATACTTTGCTGAGTTAGTGCGATGCCTCAGTTAGTGCTTTGGTCAGAGTTTCACCAGCCGATCGGTGTCCAGTGAACGACTACTGGGCTTTTTATTTTGGGATGTGTAATTAGAAAAAATGGTGTACGTGTACACTGACTGCACAGGTCAGTACCAGTTAATACCAGTTGCTTTACGAGGAGTGAAATATGCAACTCCAGCTCCCAAACCATACTCATCCTTGACGTATGCGCCTTCTTGGTCCTACTGTGGGCGCTAGAGAAGCAAGAATCTGTTGAAGAGGAAGAGTGCTGAGTACGAAGCTAAATCCGAGGCTAAACCTGAATATTTTGAAGGCCAATATTATTTTGATAATTGTTGCGAAATAAAACTTCATGTATAACTGTTGTCAACTTTGTTGTGAATTAAACAAGCTCTCTAGTATTCAGCTACCGTAGGAGGAGTGTGGGTCTTGTCTAAATTATTCCCAACCCCTCAAATACTTACACTTGTCCAAATGAGCTATAAAATTTGGAATGGCTTCGATTTCGACCACACAGGGTTCAAATATCGCAACATTTTTCAATTTCGCTGATTTGATTCTGAAAACTGGAACTATTTTGTGTTTCCGACTAAAACTCAAACTGAAACTGAAACAATCTTGGATCGTCGACTGAAACTGAAACTAAAACTAAAATGGTTACTGAGACGTAGAAGGGTAAACTAAACGGGAAAACGGACTTCAGATTCTGGTTCCACGGCCCAGAAAACCTCATATGCAATTTTTTTATTTCGCCTGGTCCCTGTTTCAAATAAAACTCCAATGTCGCGAAATCGAAAAATTTTGAGATAATTAAACTCAGCGTGGTGAAAGACATACCATACCAAACTTAACTCACTTGGTCACGACTAAGGATTTGAGGAGTGGGGGTAACCGAGACAAGATCCGGACAAGTTAGCTTAGCAGGGAGTTAGGTAGATTATCGTGGCGTAGAATTGGATGCTGCTTTCACGGCGAACCGATAAGTGCTTAGCCCTTGCTCAAGTGGATTTGTGAAAGCCTTGTGGCAGCGGGATTCAAATCTCAGACCGTCACATCCGCAGTCGAACGCTTTAACCACTCGGCAGTCACGTAGGCACTATTTTACCACTGTCGACAAAAACTGGTCCGCTTCAAAACTCAGTATAACTGAAAACTACTTTCGAACCAGAACTAGGGATGTTTCAGTCACTTAAACTGCAACTTAAGCTGGGAAGAGTATTGAAACTGAATTTCAAGAAATAAACTGAAATTAATTAGTGTAGCCAGCCCGCCGGCCGAATCTGAAAATGCAACTAGTTTGATTTCGTACTAGTTTGAGTTTGTATTCAAACAATTTAAATGTTTTCTGAAGGTTGTAAGCTGCCAGATAGTTGACATCAAGGACAGGGTAACCAAGAAGCTTGGCTTTATACGGTTTTGTACTCGGTTTGCATATATATAGCTCTGACTGGTGGATAGGAAGCTTTGTTGAATGAACTGCAACTAGTGTTGGGGTTGACCGGATTTCATATCGGTCCTTGACTTTGGTCGTTGTCTCGCCAACGGTGGTGGTCCCGCCAGTGATCATTGGCCGGCCAGTGGGCAGCCAACGTGCTGTTTTCATGTTCAGATGAAAATTGTCCAGCAAACGATAAAGCAAAGACTGATAAAACTTTCTTTCAAATACACAGATTTGGACTCAATATAAGTTGTAGACACATTTTCAGCTGGCCGCCCGGCCGGTTACCGGCCGGCCCAGGTCCAGAGTGGGCCAGAGAACAGGCCGGACGGCCAGACACAGGCCGGTCGGTCAAATGTGAGGCGGCCGACCGGCCACTGACAGTTTCTGCAGCTTATCGCCTTAAACTTGCTAAAATCTCCCTTGAAAACTATCAAAAATCTTAATTTTTATTTGTATTTTGGATAGCCTGCGAAAAGTGGCACCGGCCAGCCGGCCGGCCGGTGAGGTCCGGGTCACCGGCCGGCCGGCCGGTGTCGCGAGCTGGGCCGGCCGGCGCCGGCCGGCCCACGAAAAATTGGGCCGGTGAACAACACTATTTTCAGCCAACAGCCAATGCGTTAGTGGAACCGCTAAACATCCAGCACTACTGAGTACGTAGTGGTGAGAATTTCTTACACGCAATTATATTAATATATATTTTATTTATTTTCAATTTGCGTTGCTTCTTCGATACGATTTAAGGTCGCACTTCCCTTACATTCAGTCCACTTTGGAAAGCTATAACTTACTCAATATTGAGAGCTATGAATTGAGCGACATATCAAAATGAAGCTCTGCAGCTTCTGCGTCGCTTGGTATCATTGAAATGTGTCTACCTAGTTTGGATTTTTCACAAACTTACCAAACGCGGCCCCGATTTTTGACCAAAAGTTTTTCTGCAAAAATTTTAGGCAACAAGAAAATGGTCGTATCCAATGTGTTTATGAGATAATTTGCCAGGGACGGTTTTTTGATTTTGTCAAAATATCATTTCAGTATGTAGAAATTGAGCATTTTCTGAAAATTTGGCATTTTATCCAACTTTGAAAAATCATTGCTCTTGATTGAAGGCTGATAAAAAGAAAAACAAAAAACCGCCCCGGGCAAATTGTCCAAGCATACTGTGTGCAAAATATCTTTTAGATCCACCCATTGGTTGTGGAGCAATCTTCGGTCAAAAAATTTTGGCCGCAATTTGACGAAATCAGTTATTCGACCAGAACTTTAGACTCATTCAGTGTACAGGGCTCCAATTAACCTAATTTGTGCCTCTTTCGAAGCTCTTTCATTTGAGTATAAACTTGTCTACGCTTGTAGTGTACGCCGGCTCCAATTCGACAAAATCTGTTTTCAGCAAGATCGTGTCAAAAATAACCAATTTTCGAGCAAAAATTGATCAAAAATTCACTGCTCAAAAACGATAAGAGCTAGAGACTTATGTCTAAAAGCAAAGTTGTAGAGCACATAATAAGCTTTAAAATGATTATAGTTGCTAGGAATAATTTTTTATATATGGTTCTAGAACTTCAAATTTCTGTTTCTCACTCTACATGAATGTTATGTAGATGACGTTTTTGCAGGACGTTTATTATCATTCCCGATGTATTTTCTAAAAATTTGAATGAAATCGGGTAATAATTGCACGTTCTACAACTATATCTGCACGTAAGGGGAGCACGACCTTAAATCGCCAACTTTTATATATTTTTTAGTTTTTTGAGCCTCAGCTTTTGAGATTTAAGAATGCCGGGTCACCGGGTCAAGAAACAGTGACCCGGCTTCATCTCTGATGCTAGACCTCCATCGGCCCATAGAATTTGTGTTTATGCAAAGAGATCAAAGTATATTTTCTTGTAGCAATTTTATAAGCGTTTAATAAATTAGAGTTTATTTCTTGCATAGTTGCATGGCCTTTACCGTAGAAGTCTTTATAGCCTATCATAGTGTCATCTCCTAACCAGGATAAGATAGCTAATTACCATTTTAGCAGGTTACATCATATCGCTATATTCCTGTTTTTCGTACAATTTGTCAATCAATGCATCAAAGGTTTTGGTGTGATATACATTTGTCAGAACAATATTGCTGAAATATCTTTGACTGAATATTCAAGCCGAAATAGAAATAATTTAGAAATAAGAGCAGACCTGAATGTCGACTCGCTTCGCTGGTAGTCACGAGACGACCCACGGCCCACTTCCAACTCTACTGTCTTCGAAACATTATTTGAGTGCCAATACTGAAGAGATTTAATTTACCCTATCTGGTACCTTGTATTATTTGTTACTAAATCGAGATTTGAAAACCCTTAACGGTGACTTCAAAACCAGGGAAGAGCATACAAGGAAACAATATAACAAACATCCAACGGGCAATTGACCAGCCAAAAGCCAACGAACGGCCAACGACAAATGGCCTTCCAAGCCAATTAGTCCAAAGACCAAGGGCCTGCCACGGTCCGCACCGGCCAACGTCCCACGCTAACTATAACTCAAACTCAATGGAAGTTAAAACTGGATCGGGAAATTAATTTGTGTTGCTGACTGAAAACCTAAACTGATACCAGAAACTGATATTCGTCGATGAAACAATACTACAGTGTTACAACCAGCAAAAGACAGAATCATCCAATGAAAGCGCTAATATTTTTCCTAAAATAGTTCTTAGACCATCGTCGGTTGCTAAATGTCGGACAAAGCCAGCAAGGCAGCAGAGATGGAACCGGGTAACCGGGTCAGTTCGGGTCACGTTTTGAACCGGGTCACCGGGTCGCCGGGTCAAGAACTTCGACCCGGTCTTAACTTCTCAAATATCTGAAATTTTTGGCTTACAAAGCTAAAATTTTAGCTTAAATTATTAAATTTTCATTCTTGCGTTTTAGTCTTGAGCATTCTTGCAGCTTGAGGTTATTTGAATCTGTCCGTCTCTGGCAAATTATTGTTCAGCTTTATCAGTTTTATGATTATTGTATAATTCTATCTAGTAGTACCAAGAGTACATAATATAAGAGTGTGACAACTGGCAAGCTCTCTGTTATCAGAGCAAAAAACTATGCTCTGTTCGCTAACGGCCTACCCCCTAGGGTTGTGCCGTTAAGAAATTTCTCGGGCCGGGCTCGGGCCTACCAACCTCTTCGGGCCGGGCTTCGGGCCGGGCTGGCCCGGCCCGAGCCCGGCCCGAAGCCTGAGGCCCGCTTCACGGCCCGAGCCCGAAGCCCGACTCACGGCCCGAGCGGCCCGAGGAGCCCGAGCTGCCCGACTGCAGCCCGAGCGGCCCGAGCGTAGCCCGAGCGGCCCAAGTTCAGCCCGACAGCTGCAGAGAGGCCCAAGAATGGCTCAAATCCCATCCGGTTTGCGCGAACAGTTTTATTTAGTATGATGTATGGGTAAACCCATGAACTCACGAACTTTCATGGCTCCATTCTGTAACTTCAAGTGCAACATTAGCTGTTGTTCGAAGCTTTTCATTTCATCAATTGCAGATAATGCTTTGAGCGCTAATTTGTAACCACACACTGGAGGTATAAAGCTTATTTTGCAGATTGTATGACTTTTTTAGTGAAGGAATGAATCGTCCAAAAAAGGAATAAAACGAAATCGTTGGAAAAACACGTACACAGCTTGTTTTAGCAGGGCGCTGCGCTGACTAAAAGCGGGAAGTTGGCAAAGCTTTAGTATGTAGTTAGCTTCTTTTGCGTGCCGTCACAGAATAAAATCCTTCTGAATTTTACAAAATGTTTGCTTGAAGACAATTTGCGGCTAGCTAATCCATAACGTTTTGCAGATCTGCAATAAAGTTTAGCATTTCGCAACATGCCTGCTAACAGCATTGGATGGTAGAATTATGTTTCTAAACTTGTGTATATATTTTGCTTCAAATTTATCGCTTCTGATACATTAAGCACTGAAAAAGACAACAGTATGTGCACAAAGGAAGCCACACACAAGTCACAACGAAAAAATCAATATTTTTCAGCAAAGACAAACTACTCAAATAGCCTGAAAAGCCCGAGAGGCCCGAGCGGCCCGAGTGGCCCGAACGGCCCGAGCGGCCCGAGTCGGGCCGGGCTCAACAGAGAACTCGGGCCGGGCCGTCTCATTAAAAACTCGGGCCGGGCCGGTCTCGGGCCGGCCCGAGCCCGAGCCCGGCCCGAGCCCGAAGCCCGCTTCACGGCCCTGGCACAACCCTACCCCCTCCCCAAATAGGACCCCAGTGAACAAAGCAAATTCGCCCGCTATGTTTGTGTTCTAAAATTCGAAGCAGACACAAATTACACTTACCTACGTTCGGCTTGTGTTTTTGAGCTTAAGCACATAAACATAGAGCGAGTGAGCGTACCCCCCGTTTGGACCCCGTACCCATATAGGGGCGGAGTGAGAGGGGGTAAGCCGATAGCGAACATAGCATAGTTTTGGCTCTAACTGCATGTAGTGTGGCGCTTGTCATACTCTTTACATTATGTACTCTTGGTACTACATGGTTTGCTGATTATTTTCGCAACCAAGGTACAATTTAATTTAATGCAATACATTATAAAAACCAAATTTTTAAAGTACTCCGTGTTTTGGAAAAGCACTTATATTACACCCTGCAAAATTTAGCAGACGAATAAATTATTATTGGTTTTGCCAACTCATTTCGGCATAAATTTAGAGTTACGTTATGCTACGTTATGCTACAGTTACGCAAAATTAAATTTTTTGTAAATTTTGGAATTTTCTGGAAAACAGGCTTGACCCGGTTGATAGTGTTTGAGGCCGGCCGGGGTTTCACCGGCCGGCCGCCGGCCGGCCCGGCCGAGCCCATCGGGCGGCCGGCCGGTGAGCCGGCCGGCCGGCCGGCTGCCGGTGAGCCCGTAGGCCGGCCGGTAGCCGGCCGGCCGGCCGGCTACCGGCCTAAAGCAATTTGCAGTGCAGTATTATAACTTGTAAGATATTTATTTTCGAATGTTATCTTAGAAAAATAGCACAGCATAGCATAGAAAATTAGCTAGATAACTAGATAACTAGATTTGGAGTTCATTTTACGGTTAATTTCTCTATTTTGTAAATTTCTGATTGGAGATTTGTATCCCAGCCGGCGGCCGGGCGGCCGGCCGGTCGGCCGTTAGCCGGCCGGCCGGCCGGCCGGAAGCCGGCGGCAGGCCGGCGAGCATATGTCGTCGGCCGGCGGCCGGCCGCCGGCCGGCTTAGGCCGGCCGGCCTCAAACACTACCGGTTGAGCCCTGACCCGGTGACCCGGTTTTCCAGAAAGTCTTGTCAGGGCTCACCCGGGTTAAGCCTAAGTGACCCGGTTCCATCACTGCAAGGCAGTTTAAGGCCGTTTAGGCTCCAACGGAGCAACAAAGAACCCAGAAACCTGGTTACGCTTTGGTTTATTTTAGGGATTTGTTCACTTTGGTTTATTTTACGGATTTTTTCAGTCTGACTTACTCAACCATCAGTACCGTATATATTCTCGCGCTTAAGGGAACATGTTCTCTTAAGTGAAATACGGGCAAAAATGGAAATTTTTCTGATTTCACTTAAGAGAACATGCTCACTTAAGAGAACATGTTCCCTTAAGCAAGAGTACGAGCTAAGCAAGAGCTAAACGAACTTATTTCGGAAAGTTTCATCAAATTTCATCTTGGTTTACGCCGCCAAATAACAATATGTGCCCAAAAGGAGTCACCACCTTAAGTGGGTGTTCCCTTAAGCGCGAGAATACGGTGACAAACACCTCCCTATATTTGTGAAAAATCCTCTAACAAAACAACCCATAATAGTTTTTCGCTTCTCAGTTTCTCCATCGGAAACACGGACGTTAATAAGGAAAAATTGAGTCTGTTTGTCTGCTATTCCATTCACGCACGAAACTGCAAAACATCTCCGCTCGGTCCGTTGCTCCGTCTGAACATGAGGAAATAAATCCTGGTCACCAGTTCAGTTCGGGTCAGATCACATCTTGGAGAGCCGGATCAAGAATTTGGACCCGGCTTGTTGAATTTACCACAAATTCGATGTGCAATATTGCTATGCTTTTTATCATTATTCGCAGACTGAACTCATTTAGAAATGGTTTTTCGCAGATTGTTTAACTGTATCAATTTCCAAACTGCCGGAATATATCAATTTCCAAACTGCCGGAATATCACGTATTTGGATGCGGCGGCATTTTGCGCCTCTCCGAAAGGACATGTTATACAACTTCTTGTGTAATAGTTAAATTAGTATTTAGTCCCTTTTGAACTTAGTCACTAGTTAGAGCGAGAACCAGTTCAAAAGGGACTAATTTAACTATTACACAACTAGGAATCCAGACAGAACCAACTACAGGTTGCCTAATTTCTAGCAATAATTTTACTGAAAGGAAAGTAAGCAGTCAACGAATAACCAGCATTATTGTAACAATCTACTAATTTACACTTTATGATAAACGATGCCCATACAGACGAGAAAGTTTCCCTCAAGTGTTTTTCTAGAATACATGTCTTAAGAATTGGATTTGACTTAAGTTCCAGCTTTGTCGAAAATTCTTGGCTATTCTATACACTACGACTATTATAGTCCATGAAACAAGACTATCACTATCGTACAACACTAATAAAGCGTACAAAATGGGCAGCATAACACACAATCAAAACGTGCCGTACTACAGATTCTGTGCAAATAAAAAACCCAAAAATTAACAAATCCGTTAAAAGGGGGCTTTCAACAAAAAAGCAAAGTACATTTATGCAACAGAGTACAAAATAGTTATCTTACCAAAAACTTCGAAATTAACTGGAAACAACAGATATAGACAACTAACAACAAACTGGAACACAAACGCTGGTTAATTCAATCAAGGGTACATAACGTCAGTAATTTTGTCTATCTATATTCCTATATGTCGAGTGTCGAGTATACCATTCATGGAAATACTGTTGAAACCTCTAACTCAGTGCGTGACCTAGGTGTAACAATTCAGCACAATCTAAAATTTTCTGAACACTGTGCTCTTATAGCTCGTAAGAGCTATAAAGTTTCAAACTGTGTCATTTATAATTTTGTTACGGAAGATCCATTTTTAAAATTTAAACTTTTTTCAATGTATGTTAGGCCCATTCTTGAAACAGCAAGTGAAGTTTGGAACCCCTCCCTGAAGAAAGACATAGATTTAATTGAGAATGTACAAAGGCGTTTTACCCGTCTCATTATGAGAAATCAGGACATGACTTATTCGGATAGAATCAACTTTTTTCAAACTGAGTCTCTTCAACAGCGTAGAGTTTATCGAGATATGGTGCTGGTGTATAAAGTTCTGCACGGTCTTATAGATATCGAGGCTTCTGATCTGTTTACTTTACAAAATGTAGTATCAGTTAGAACAACACGTGGCCATTCTTATAAGTTAAGATTACCGAAAATTAACCTGACTGGGGTTCAAGCGTTGTTTGCCTACCGGGTAATTCATACTTGGAATAATTTACCTCAAAGAGTAGTTGATGCCGACACCTTATTTTCCTTTAAAAGAGCATTAAAGGAAACCTTGTTTGATGTTAGGCATAATACGTAATGTTGCACTATTCTTTACTTTGTTCTTTTGCTTGTTAAATTCTTAATAATAATAATAATAATAATATAAGGAGACCAAAAACTTTGCTCTGCACGCTACTCCCTCATCCCCCCTCCACAAATTGATCTCGCTCACACCGCACCTGCAATGGGTTAGAATTAGCGAAATCTCCGTTTGGACCTTTTACCCATTTGGGGGTGGTGTGAACAGTCAATTTATGGGGGCTGGCGGGGGGAGTCAGGCAATAGCTTACAGAGAGTGGTCTTTGTTCTCATTGCATGGAGTATCCGCAATGTGCTGTCCTTATCATTATGCACTCTTAGTCCGACAAACATAACTACCATCAATATGCGGAAACCAGTCAGAAATGAGCAACATCAAAACAGGAAAAATAAACTAATTATCTTCAGTTTCAGAGGTTTAAAAGATGCGCTATTATGGTAAAATGTCGTAAAAACTCGCAAATACCAACAGCAAAGTTTGAAACAACAGATATAGCATAGCAAACAGCAGAAGAGACCGAAGGCTAGTACAACCAAGAGTACATAATCACAGTAAGCCTATCTGTCTATACTCCTATATAGCGAGATCAAAACCTATGCTCACTGCAGGCTACTCCCTCATCCCCCCTCCACAAACTGACCTGGCTCACACCGCACCTGCAATGGGATAGAATTAGCGTTATATTAAGCGAGCAAGCTGCCTGCGTTTAGACTTTGTACCCATTTTGGGGGTGGCGTGAGACAGTCAATTTATGGGGGCTGGCGGGGGGAGTCAGGCAATAGCTTACAGAGAGTGGTCGTTGTTCTCATTACATAGAGTATCCGCAATGTGCTATCCTTATCATTATGCACTCTTAGACCGACAAACATGACGACCACCAATATGTGGAAACGAAAAAATAAAAATTTAACATGACATAACCGATAACTCTTTTCAAACCGGCACATAATTTGATGACATAGCAAAACAAGCTACACACTGGTTTGACACAGTGATTTGGACAACAAACAAATATGTATAGGCTAAAAGTTAAACCAAACCAGCTAAAAGTCAAGTTAAACAAAAAGCTATTAAAGTAGAAACCTCAGAATCACAGCGCGCTCACACCATTAGTACAAGGTATAATATAGGGGCGAACAGTACAAAACACCTCAGACATCAACGATTGTAATTTATAGACATTAGATTTAAATTTAACGTATGAAAACACTGGTTTCAAAGTTGTGCTTGCATGACAAAATGTTATAAAATACTCGCAAATGCCAAAACAGTCAGAAATGAGCAACAACAGAACAGAAAAACAAATTATCAAATTATCAACAAATATTATTATCCAACTTATTACATAATTGCAATTATTAAGACTTCAAAACAGCGAAATGTTCACCAAATTCACAACCACAAAAACAAAGTGCAAAATGACAACTAATTACATGGTGGTCAATTATTATTATTATTAACAGAACCATTTTCAGGATTTGATCTCGTAGCTTCCGCTGTCAGGTAACATTGGCAAAAGATGATCAATTAGTATAGAACCGTCGATTTTTATGATCACTGAGATCGTTGTTGCTTCATGGCGAGACCGGCAAAGATAGAAAAAGTCAACCCCTGGCCACAATTACGAGGAATATGCTCTTGAAGATAGTCAGAGGATGAAGGATAGGATAATTACCTGAAATATTGGTCAATAATTAAAGTAAAGCAAAGTAAATAAAGGTAACCTCCGGAGAGTTCGCCTACCCTTGTCAGGGTCTAGGGTGCCGGTTCTCATCTCCGAATACACAGGGCTGTTGCGCGGCCTTCCTCAGAAAAAAGGAATAAAAAAAGGAATTTTGAAACAGAAAAAAAGGAAAAAAAAGGAATTTTTCCGATGAAAACTGGCAAAAATAACAAACTTTAAAGGCTATTTTCTTGCTACTACGCATTTCATATTATATTTGCTTTAAAAATTTAATTTGATCGGATAGATTCGACGAAGCCGAGCGATGTTTTCTACATTGACATATGAAAATGGCTCCTGAAATGTGTACTGCCGCCTGTAAACTTTTATGCATATATACACAGACTCAAGGCCGCACCCAGGTGGGGGGGGGTTTAAAGGGGTCTAGACCTCCCCTTTTGGGATGACAAAATGGAAAATTTTTGCTATTTTTATGGCAAAAACAGCTATTTTTAAAAATGTTCGCGCCCTCGGCGCGATAATTTACTTTTTGCAAGAAATTAATGTCCAATGTACTGTTTTTGGGCAAAAATGAAAAATTTTCGAATTCTGGGGGGGCTCCGTTGCACTTACCTTGGACCTCCCTTTTCAACATCCTGGGTGCGGCCTGCACAGACTTATAGTGGACAGGGACTAGACAGCGGTGGACTTTTTAGATTTTTATGATAAGAAACTACCTACAACCATTAAAATTTGCTATTTCATGCACTCTAGAAACTGCAAAAGCTCATACCTTAAATCGATACTTTTCCAGCCAAATAGACCAAAATACAATACGTAAAGCCAACTCAAGCTACAGCTGTATTATTAAATATAAAAGTATATACGTCCAAAATATAAAACCAACTTTGAAACTAAAATCCATACGATCACATCCCGGCGAAGCCGGAAATTTTTGAAAAATATGGGCAAAAATCTAATTTTTGCTCAAAAATTTTGAAATTTCCTAGACATTTTGACGTCAGCCAGAAAAAAGGAAATAAAAGGAATTTTGAGCGAAAAAAAGGAAATAAAAGGAAGGCCTCGAAAAAAAGGAAATAAAAGGAAAAAAGGAACCGCAACAGGCCTGAATACACAGCCACTGAGCCAGAAGTGCCACCTCGAAAGTTGAGTGCAACCGTGGAGGAGGGGCCAGCCTCCTCAAGGCAAATGCCCTACACGGCCTCCTGTTACCTTCCCACAGCAGTGGTACCCATTTACCGACCAATTAAGGATGGAAAGCTGGGTAGGCTAGTGCCCACATAGACCGAAATAATTAAGCTAATAGAAATCTCAGCAATTAATTAATGACTACAAGATACAAAGAAATAAAAGAATAAAGAATGGAAAATTGCTTTCTCTTAAGGTACTGGTTTCTTTTCGGGCATTTTTGACTCATACGGCTTTAATCCTTTACGTAAATGGCTAAAACTTACGAAATAACCTTTTTCCGTGCTCTTTAACATTCTGGGACCAGTCCCGTATTTTTAGGTCAAAAGATAAAAAGTTTTGGTTTTTCGCCTTAGGCTCCCAGTAGGTAGACAAGACACGGGATTGGTTGCTATGGCTGGAAAGAGGACACGAAAACGAACATTTTTGCTACGTATTACAACTTTTGAGCTATTTCCAGTGGTTAAGTTAGTACAAGCAAAAAAACTATTTTTAGGGTCAAAAAATGACCATTTTTGAGGAAATCAGTTTTTCAAAATTACTGCCATATGTTAGGCCAAAGTTGGATTATTTATGCTCAATCGATACAGCTTCTAAATGCCCATTTTATGAATGCCTAGTGGTGGGAATTTATTGCTTTCAGTTGGAGATTTGGGTGAAAAACCATTTTGGCAAAACTGCGATTATTTTGTTTCGAACATCGATTTCTCAAAAACTACTCGACAGATTCCAGAGATTTTTGGCAAAATCGAAATTCGCACTTCTGCGGAGGGACGTTTTTCTTGGTTTGGGCTAAAACGTATTGAGCAGCAAGAAAACTCAATGCGAAGTTGCAAAATTTCGTGTCATCGCTCTGGAGTATATATTGAGACTTGTTGAGCCAAATCCAAAAAACGTCCCTCGGACCATATGTCCTTTATATCGTGGCACATAAAGAACTTTTGGCCGATTCTTCAGTTTTGAGAAATCGATGTTCAAAGATTCTTGGTCTATATTCTTCATGTTAGATGTCAGTAGGTATGTCAAACAATTACTGTAATTTTTTGCTACTTTTGCCAGTTTCGTAAGCTCATGTGAATGTACAGAGAATAAGCTTTAAAACGATGTATAAAGCTCTTTCCAACTCCCAAAATTGCGAAAGTTATAGCGGTTCAAAAAACTATTAGCACTGCACAAAAGGAAACCAGCACCTTAAGGGGGGGGGCCATTTTTGGCCGATTTTTCGACCATCTCGGATTTTGCTCATTTTAACATATTTTGTTCTCCGATTGGTATATTTTAACGAGTTTTTGAAATTAAAGTACGATCTTTTACGGTTAATGAGTAATTTCACTTCAAAGTTTAGATCTCATGTGTTAAACATGGGAAAATGGAAAGGTTTCCATTTTTTTACTTGTGTCAAAAAATCTCAAAACTGGGTAAAGATTATCAGCATAATTTGGTATCATTAGAAACGTCTATTTGTATACTTTAATTTGTTGGAATTAGATTTTTGAGTTAGGCCTTTAAATTTTTTAAAATAATTTTTGAAGCTTGCTGACTGTGAAATTTGACGTTTTTCGTTGTTGAAAACTGGGGTGTTTCAACTTTGATCAACCATTACATAAATTGAAAGGCCTAACTAAAAAATCTGATTCCAACAAATCACAGTATATAAGTAGACGTTTCTAACAATACCAAATGATGCTGATAATCTTTGCCCAGTTTCGAGATTTTTTTGACACTAAAAATTTGGTTTTTTACCAAAATTTTGAATTTTTTCGATTTTTTGCCTATTACGTGAGACCATTGCAATCAGCAGCTACCAAATGCCAAAATATCTCGTTTCTCGTTATTTCTGGTGGCTGTAGTTCAGTGTTGACTACAGTTATTCCAGCTAAGTAGCCCAACGTGGTCGCTGCATCCCAATCTGTCGGACTGGTAGCAAAAATATAGCAAAAATATCGATTTTTTCAAATTTCTCAAAATATGATAAATTTGACATCAATCGAAAGCTCTTAATGCGGGGAACATTTTTTCTTCTTGGGCTATGGTCCGCAAATGCACCAAATTGAAGTTAATGGCTGTTAAAGGGTTTTGTTATCTAACCTCAACATTGGCCTTGCTGCTCCTTAAAAGTCGTTAAAAAAGGCATGAAATCACGTTTAGCCTGCCAACACCGGGACAAAATTAATTCTTTAGATCAATTTTCAAATGTACACCCCATTGAAGCTCCAAAATCGAAGACTGTATAAGGAAAATTGCCTTAGTCTCAAGCGGTACCCTCGTTTCGCCCATTATTACAATTGCAAGCAGTTGATATATAGCTCGTAACTCGTGGAAACATGGATGAAACAATTCAATATTTAAACTTGGTACGTACAACATGTCTGGCTACATTATGTGTAAAAATGAGCGAAATTCGTGACTATAAATTTTTTTCATGGTGGACCCCCCCCCCTTAAGTCCAAACGCTTCGCAACCCCATGTTTGACAGTCTGTAAAAATCGCAAGGAGCCAAACTGGGCCAAAATAATCAATAGTGAACAGGTTCATGGTTATGCTAACAAGATAATAATAGGTAAAGGTTACCACCATAAGCCATGTGAAAAATCCGTTGGACACAAAATTGTACAAAAGCGAAAAGGACGAACACAACAGAAAAAAAACCACACATACAAAGTGGTCAGAAAAGTCGATTTTTTCAAAGTTCATTTTTTCCGGGCAAGTTTGGTATCATTCGAAAGCTCTTGGCCTGGAGATTTCAGAAATGCAAATTTTAGCTCTCAACTCCTTACCGTTAATTAGTTTTACTTAATTAACGTTTTCAAAGGCTGCATTTGACCGTTTTAGCTCATATTATGGGGTGCTCTCCGAGCTACCCCATGATATATATATGTATTTAACTTATAAATACACATGATTAAGCACATCTTTCGCAGTGTTTCTCAAATTTTGCGTTGTTAAAACCACTGGCGGATCCAGGATTTGGTGACGGGGGGTGGTACAAGTCCCCCAGTGGGGGGTCTGGGGGGCGGAGCCCCCCAGAAGTTGAAGAAATTTTTTGTTTTTGCAATAAAATCGGTCTTCGGATCTTTAATTCTTTTCATATTGAAGAACTGAGACAATTTTTTAAAATTCTAGACATTTTTAGGCAAAAATGGTAATTATCTCCGAAAAATCAGCAGCATTTCAAGCTTTTTCTTCATAAATGCAATAAATATGCGGTTAAAAAGTAGAAAATTCGCGCCGAAGGCGCGAAATTTTTTGGTTTTTGCCCTTTTTCCTCTTTCTCCTTAATTTTTCCTACCTTCGAATCGCGACGGGGGCGGCCCCCCTGGTTAAAACCGAATTCTACGTGCGCCGTAATAACATTTAGAGAATAAACGTAGACGGGGGTCTGGGGCGGAGCCCCGCAGAAGTTGAAAAATTTTTGCAATTAAGACCATTAATTTAGAGCATTTTCGCGATCAATTGATGAGGTATTAAGTATGGCCAGTTATTGCAATATCGAATATAATATATTTGCTTATTTTAAGTGCTTCATCTGCAATACTTGCAAGCTGATGCCGCTCCACATGCGCCTTTATTCTATGAATTTATAAAATTAGTATGTCAGTTATCGAAGCAATCAGCAATAAGTAACAAGGCATATATATAGGCGGGGGTCTGGGGGCGCAGCCCCCAGCAGAAAATTTTTAGAAATATCACGTTTGAAACACAATTTTTCAAGCAATTTTTGCACAATTTTTCCTCTAGTTGAAAACCTAGCTGCGTCAGGCTTGCGTCAGGGCAATTTTCATTTGCGTCACAGGAAAAAAATTTGCGTCATGACGCAGCCCCTGACGCAAAAAAACCATGTCCCCCCCCAAAGTGTTCCCCCCCAAAGTGGGTGCCCCTTTTGGTACCAACTTTTGCCCTGAAAAAAATCGCTCAGGCCAAATTTTCAAAAATTTTCCGGCTTCGCCGGAAATTTTTAGTCGATTTTTGCCTATTTAACCGCTATTTTTGCACTAAAAATGAACTTTTTTGGGGATTGCTATAAAAACAGCGGTATTTTTAGCATGTTTTGAGAAAAATTTTGAAAAATTTTCGCCCCCCCCCCCCAAAGACTGACTCGCCCCCCGAGGGCCCCCCCAAAGAGCCCCCCCCAAGAAAAATTCCCTAGAATAAGCAAAGTTCGTCTAGAAAAACCCCAGCTGCCGGGTACTAAACATCACATAGCGATGCTTAATGCAGCAAACAACGTCTACAGACTGAACACTCTAGGTGAAAAGACAAATAAAGTAGAGTGGATATGGCATTTCAGTTCCTGACAAAATTTAACCTATAACAACCAACAGAAATCAGTCCGAAACTTACCAGGCAACTTTATTTCAAAACGCTGCGTGACAGGACGTTGCTCTCTGAGATAGTACTTTCTAGCATTCTGGCCTTCAGGTTCTTCTTCATCACTTACTTCACTTTCATGTAAGGCCACTAAAAAATAAGGCTCAATTAAGGGGGGGACCGCCGGGTACCAAATCTTATAGTCACCGATTTCGCTCATTTTTGGTATAATATTCCCCCATTTGTGTCCAAAAACAAGAAAAATTTTTAGAGTCCAGGGTCAATCCGGTTAAGAGATATTGCAGTTCAAATCCCTACAATTTAGTGTGCTCTATGCCGTACTAATGGGCTACGAAGACGTGTACACATAGGATAACAAAAACTACGGTATGGCAAATACATCAAATTGGAAGTCTCCATCTTGGGTTATTTATTGCTGTGCAAATGACAAAGATACACCAAGGAACGAGCGGTGATCGGTGGCGTTTTGACGATTTGATCGCTCTCTTCCGACTGTTATTCACTTCAAATTTTAATGCGCTTTAACTTTCTCATCCTGCTTTGTACATAGAGACTTGGTGCAAGTAGATAAAATGTTCAGGACATCGAGAGCTTCAATTTGATATAAAATTTGGCTATATTTGAAAAATTTGAAAATTCGCCATTTTTTGACTATATACAGGCTTCCGTCATCGTACTGAGGTATGCGTCCAGAGTTAAACACCAGCAATTGCAGTGAAATTTACCACACATCTTACTTTCATGTGCAAATTGGCACACCGAATTTGGTTGGAATAGCTCGGCTTTCATCCGACTTATGGACCATTATCCAAAAAACTGAGAAAATGACGTATATATTGAGGGAAAACGCCAACGCGGTAAAAAAAACTGTGAACTACTCACAGGTAACAGCATGGATTTTGCGTATGGAAATTGGACCTCTATTTGCGTGCTGTGTTAATATTATCTACACGCGAAATCTGTGCAGTAAACGGTTAGTTCAGGCCACGACGAAACATTTCTTTGGTGACGTTTTTATAAGTCAAATTTGTGCAAAAACCGACTTCGCCCAACTTTGAAAATTTCTAGAAATTCGCTCAGCTAACTTTCGCATATCAGATCGTTTTACCGACCAAGACCGACCAAGTTTCTGAAGCTCTAATTTAAGCTATTTGGAATAAGCTTTAATATTTCAAAATCGTCGCGCTTGCTTGGAAAGCTGAAGAATATAGATCTTACTCGTGTGGAGTGGAGCATGAATGACCGCGAATACAAGTTGTTCAGCGAAGCTGGTCCATATTAGTGCGCTTTTAACCTAGTCCTCCTGACATTTACAACCGGCACCTCCCATATTAACTTTTTAAAACCTAGTCCTTTGTCTATTCACAACTGAATGACACCCATATTGCATTTTTCATGCTCCGTTGGAACATTTTTATTGTTATCCTGTTTTATTTTTAAGGTTCCGAGTAAACCTTAAAGTTTCATAAAAGAAACTTTGAAAATTCCGACGATCATTCATTAATCGCCAACTGAATCGCCAACTGAATGTACAGAACAAAGAAGCTTGAAAAGTTCTTCCTTTTGTCCATGGTTTTTTTCCGTCAGGGGCTGCGTCATGACGCAAATTTTTTTCGTGTGACGCAAATGAAATTAGCCAACGCAATCCTGGCGCAGCTGGATTTGAACTTCAACTACAGGCAAAATTGTGCAAAGTTGCTGGAAAAATTGTGTTTCAAAAGTAATATTTCTAAAAATTTTATACTGAGGGCTGCGCCCCCAGACCCCCGCATGTCTGCCTTCTGTCGGACAGTCTTAATTGCAAAAATTCTTAAACCTCGGGGGGGGGGGGCTCCGTGTTGGTTCTTTCTCTAGATCTTAGTGCTTCACAGATTAAAGTCTGTTTTAATGATGCAAAATATGAAAAACAGGTGGAAAATGTGTATAATGCTGTGGATTCATAAGTTAAATATTGGTTAAACAATAAAATAACGTTTAAAATACTTATTAAATTGCTTAAAAATAAATTTAATTTTTGACGTACTGACCCCAGTTCCTGACGCAATAAAATTTTTCATGACGCAGCACTGGCGCAAATCGTGAAACCAAAAACCCTCCTGTTTTGACAGAAATCCAACATCGAATATCTATGGACGCAACAGTTTTAGTTGCTGTACTTAATATTTGAACGCAGGGATGGGCACCGGAAAAAACTAGCGAGTTTTTTTCCGATAAGTTCAAAATTTTTGAAAAATTGGCAGAAAAATTCAACATTTTTCCAAAAATTTTAAAAATTTTTAGTAAAAGTTTTGAAATTCTCTAAAACAGTCTAAAATTATTATTTATATCTTAAAAATACGTTTAAACGCTTTATTCCATTAAAATTTGCTCATTTTTAGCACTTTAGAAGCAATTTTTAGCCATTAAGGTTACCGGGAACAACGGAAAATACTGGAAAAAACCGGATAGTTTTTCCGCAATAATTTTTTTCGGAAAAAACCCAACCCTGTTCAAACGTACAAATCGTCGGCTTCATGCTAAATGGCATTATTCGACATTTTGGCGAAAAATGGGTTTTGACACCACTATGCAGAACTTGTTACCGCACCTTTATGCAAAAGCGCATTACATAGCACAGCATTAATAATGCTATATAGAATAAAACAATATTGCATTATAATACGTTTTTAATAAAGTGTTCCTGCAAAAATGGATTATAGGCCTATAAAGACGTGTTAAAATACTCATTTGCATAATGCCTATTAGCATGAATGATCCTTCATGCAAAAGTGCATTAAACGAAAAACCAGTTTTTCTCGAAAAGGCAAATTTGCGTGCCATTTAGCAATAAGCCGACGATATATGTCGTGAATTATAGACCTTGCTGTATTCAGCAGCAGCCTACTGTATATATACTGCAGCGCAATCTGATGCAAACTATATTGTCAGTGAAGGAAACTCATAGGCCACGATTTGTAATGCTGTGCCGCACTTGTATACAAAATTTAGGACGATTGCAACTTACCTGTAGGTGTAGCTAGTTATAGGCCGTGCTGTATTTCAGCAGCACTCTACTGCGCGCAACCAGATGCAAACTATAGTGTCAGTCAATGTAGCTAGGTTAATTTTTTCCATGTCCTTAGCTATCTACACAACTAATTTAATACGTTTTACCGTTTACTGTAAGCCTACAGGTAAGCGTTCTGCGGTTGGTGCCATAACAGTGCAGCACGATTGCAGCACCGCACTCGCTGCGACTATGCTCATGGTGTTCAGCGACCCCGATAACCCTTATATATATACGTCCCACTATATGGCCCAAAACAGCATATTTAGGCCTATTTCGTGTAAAGTTGGGACTTTTTCCGAAAACGGCCATTTGGACTGACTAACTTTGGGCCGGCCGCCAGAAAGAAGAAATACAAACCTAAAATTTGAAAAAATGAACAAAAATTTTCAGTTTGGGACCCTCTACAGCTCGGATGTCATGGGATTGCCTTATATTAACTTTATAACTATGATATGTTTACCTAAATGCATGCAAAAAAACTAGCGCTCTCCGAAGACGTTGTGCAACCCCCTGGGTATATATATACCCCCCTTAAAATTGCAATTAAAAACAAAAATGAAATTTATCAAAAATATTGAATTAGCGCATCCACATTTCCCACCGGGACCCCTGGCTGTGCCGTTGACCTCCACCAACATAGACGGAGCACGACACTTGTGCGGACTTTATCAATTCTGCAGAAATAGAGCG
>JASAND010010265.1:0-39738 GCA_030248195.1 Trissonchulus latispiculum
CCAGACGAGGTATGTATGTTTGACCCACTACCCACGATGCAAACAAAGTACGGCATTTACATTGCCAGGACGTTAGTTGACCCTCAGTCAGCCCTAGATGGTATACCAGTACGATTCATGAATGCTAATTTCGCTCAAGTAACTCTGTACAAGAACATGAAAATTGGAGCCTTGGAACCTCCAACTACTGTAGTTGAAGCACCCTTGCAGATTAAGCCACTTCGCAGTTTGAAACAACGATGGGACAGCCTTAGGTCATCAACTACAGACGAACAACCTGCAGTCCCCGTGGCTATACCTAATTCCTTAAAGGAACTAGATCTGGACGATGAGGTGCTTACAAAATCTCAAAAGGAGCGCCTAATGCAGATGCTAACCGCTTATGGAGATGTTTTTGTAGAAAGCGGTGGAAAAACCGGTTACTCTAAGAATTTCGAGCACCGAATATTTACCGGCGATGCACCGCCGATTAAGCAGCTGCCGTACAGGATACCAATGGCCCAGCGTGAAATAGTAGATGACCAGTTGGAAAGTATGCTGCAGCAAGGTATCATTCGACCTTCGAAGAGTCCATGGTCGTCTCCAGTAGTCTTGGTAAAGAAGAAGGATGGAACTTGGCGTTTTTGTGTTGACTTCCGGAAACTAAACGCGGTGACAAAAAAGGACGTCTTCCCCTTGCCAAACATTACTGAAATCCTGGACACCTTGTCAAATGCGCGTTACTTCAGTTCACTAGATCTGGCTCAAGGTTATTGGCAAATTCCAATTCGCCCTGAAGACCGAGAGAAGACGGCTTTCATCACACATAGTGGCCTGTTCGAATTCAACGTCATGCCCTTTGGTTTGTGTAATGCACCGGCCACATTCCAGCGACTGATGGAAATTACGCTGGCAGGACTTAACTGGAAGACATGTTTGGTCTATATAGATGATTTGGTCATCTTTTCTGATACTTTTGAGAAGCATTTAGAATATTTGAGTCAGGTTTTTGACAGGCTCAGACGTGCTGGTTTGAAAATAAAGACAAAGAAGTGTCAGTTTTTGAGATCAAAAATCGCCTTTTTGGGACATACAGTCTCCAGTGATGGAGTCGCACCCGATCCTGCAAAGATCGAAAAGATTACCGAAATCCCAGCGCCTAAAAGTGTAGATGAATTAAGAAGTTTCCTTGGGCTAGCTTCATATTACCGACGCTTTGTGCCGAAATTTGCAGAAATTGCAAACCCACTCCATGTGCTACTCAAGAAGGCGAAGAAATACGAATGGACCGTGGCATGCGATACCGCTTTCAATGAGTTGAAGAAAAGATTAGTTTCGCCACCTATCCTCAGTTATCCGGATTTTACGAAACATTTCGTACTGAAGACCGATGCATCCTTACAAGGACTCGGAGCAGTTCTGACCCAGGAAGTGCAGGGAAGAGAAACTGTAATTGCATACGCAAGTCGAGGTTTGAAGAGTAGTGAGAAGAATTACAGCATCGTGGAATTGGAAAGCCTAGCTGTGGTCTGGGCTATCAAATACTTTAGGACGTACCTAGCGGGGCGACACTTCACCGTTATAACAGATCACGCTCCTCTTCGCTGGCTACTTCTCCACGGAAAACACCAAGAAGGAAGGTTGGCTAGATGGGCTCTGACTTTACAGAGTTATGACTTTGATGTTATATACAAACCAGGTAAAACTAATGCGGTAGCAGATTTCTTGTCACGAATGCCCACATCTCAGATAGCACCGATTAGTTCTCTCGAATGGCAACTGTTTGAGGAACAAAGGGCTGATCCAGATTTGGGACCACTCATTCAGTATCTACGAGACGGAACTTTGCCTGATGATTCTACCGCTGCCAGACATGTGGTCAGGCAGTCACCCAGGTATGTCTGGACCGATGGTCTCCTATACCATCTCTACCCCAGGCAAGGAAAGAGGGATCAAACTCTCTATCAGCAGGTTGTGGTACCCATATCATTGCGTGAGATGCTGCTGAAGGAATACCATGATAGTCCCTTCGGAGCACACCAGAATTTTGACAGGACCTATATGAAGCTACTGCCTAAATATTACTGGGATGGTATGTATGGTGATGTGAAGAAATGGTGTGATGAATGTGAGTCATGTGCAGGACGCAAGTCAGGACGACTGACCCGAGCACCAATGGCTCCTATCCCGGTAGAGGGAGTCATGGATCGTATGGCTGTCGATATCCTTGGACCATTGCCAGTTACGGAGCAAGGTAATAAATATATAGTGGTGTTCATGGACTATCTGACTAAATGGGCAGAAGCATTCCCGATGCCCGATGCTAAGACTGAAAGAATTGCCAAGTTATTTGTGGAAGAAATTGTCTGCCGATTTGGAGCTCCCGCTACCCTACTGTCAGATCAAGGAACTCAATTTACTTCCAAACTGCTGCATGCAGTCTGTGAGATCCTGAATGTTGAACGTACGTTTACCACGCCGTACCACCCTCAAACGGATGGTCTGGTTGAAAGATTCAATAGTACCATACTTAAAATGCTAAGCATGTATGTGAACTCCAAACAAGCCGATTGGGATACCTATATTCCCTACGTTCTATTTGCGTATCGAACTAGTAAGCAGGAATCTACACAACTCTCTCCTAGTTTACTCATGTATGGACGCGAACCTAATTTACCAGTAGATGTGACTATACATTTGCCAAGATACCATTTTGATTTGGAAGACTATAAAACGTATCTGCTTGTAAGGATACGGGAGGCATGGGATATTGCCCGTGAAAATCTGGAACAGGCACAGAATCGCCAAGCTGCTCTGTACGATCGAAGAAAGAATGATCCTGAGTTTAGTATTGGAGATCAAGTGTGGGTACATAACCCAGCAGTTGCTAAAGGCAGAACCGCTAAATTAGCTCATCTTTGGCATGGGCCCTATACGATAATCGCCATTCGTTACCCTACGGTCACTATCGAACCAAGTCGTGGAAGGAATCGAAAGCGACAGACTGTGCACTTGAATCGACTAAAGAGGTATAAGGGAACTGCGGTACCTAGGCTGCTAGCACAGCCAAGGCAGCTGGAGCAGCTAGACGAATCACCTTTGGAAGACTCCTTGGAAATAGTTGAACCGAATCAGTCATCGTCAGACGAAGTTGAGAATCCAGCAGAGACAGATGTAGATACCGACTGGGAACAGTTGGTTGATCAGATAAACGAGGAGTTAACCACAGCGGACGAGGCTCCATACGAGACAGAACCTGAGGAAGCCCAACAAGCGACTGACGAATCCGTGGTTGATATACCAGCCGGACCAAATGGATCTCTGGAGGAAGAAACTGATGACGGAAGTTACATGAATAAACCTAGTACCTCCTCACCTGAGTCTGAAACTGAACCAAGTAGTTACGAGAATTTGTATTCTCTGCGTTCACGGAAAGATCCGTGCAAGTACTGGAAAGTTTACTATTAAGTTCATAAATAACCCCGAAATCCAGCCTTTTGTTGTTTACTAATATTATTCGAAGTAGAATTGAGCAGTCCTGTTTGTTGTAGATGGAGTAACGATGTCCAGTGTATCTAATCCCGCTCCGAGATCGAGAATAATCGTCCCTCGTGTAATTCGACCTGATCTACCCATAACTGTGGTTGGTTTGCGCAGAGATCCTAAAACGAAAGCTTTCTACCGGATTCCAGTCAGCGCTTTGCGCCCTATAGAGAAGAAGGTCGTATCTACTCCGGCTGAACCTTGTCAAGTGTCCAAACCGTCTGAAGGACTGCAGGCACCGTCCGGCGCCGAAACCCCTCCTGAACCTGCAGCCTTTGCTGAAGTAACCACTAGTCAGCCAACCCCGACCCACACTTTTGTTGAGAACCCGTCACCCGCCGCTAAGAAACGACAACCACATCAGATTAAGGGAACCTTAGCATACTATCGTCGCAGAATACAGAATAACGCAGCCGTACGACGTTACCGAGACAGGAAACGGATTCGTGAAACATTTCACGTGGACGATATAAAGAGACTAATCGAAGAGTGCGAGCAACAAGCGGCAACCCTACGGGCTAACGGAATTCAATGGGAATCTTCTGTGGACGATGTCATTGAGTATTATGCAGGACTTGAACCCCATACTTAAGTAACTAATAATTTCTGCTATTATTGTCTGTGTATGTTAGTACTACTGAAAACTAAGTGTGTAATTTGAAGATTCCTCCCTCAAGCTAATTAACAACACAAACCCCTACAACTTTAAGGTAACGAGAAAGAAAGGAAGTACTAGCTCACGAAAAATAGTTTAAGAATATATTGCTAATATATCTAAGTAGTGAGATCGAGATAAGTAGTATAAATATAGTCGGTATACACGTATATAATTTACTTAGGTTTTCTATATTTTGTTCTAGAGTCTGGTGAAACCGTATTCCTGGTTCATCCACGGCACGGTCAAACCAATACCGAACTCTGGGAGACATATATATATCCCTAGCTAGCAGATATATAACTAGATTCCTCAAGTAACAGCTATGCCTCTCCGTCAGCAAAACGGGACTTGGGAATTCCATGTTAACGCAGACCCAGGTTATGATACTAGACATATGACCACGAGTCAACTACGGAACGGGGACGTGAAGGTCATGGTTGATACCATGGAAGGCTTATGCTGGAGTAATCTTATTCCCCCTCTCCCATTCTTCTCAACGTTACCCGTAACTTTTGCCCCATCCCTGGCGAATTCCCTAGACACTTATGGGCGGTTTGGTTTCGAGGGTACCGAACAAACTCAGGTTGGTATCTACCTTACCGGCAGACTGTATCGCCTAATTTCCGATCTCCAGTACCGGTTTGATAACTATGACTGCGAAAAGGCGAAAGATTTCGCAAATAGAGTTCTTCCTAAGGGTACTAGGTTTGTCTTGAATGCAACTGCTAGCGCCCATGGCCAAAGGATATTGATGATGCCGGTCGATTACGGTCGTCTCATCGATGTCTTACAACCAGTGGGGCAACCGGTTAAGAAACATGACGAGGTATCTGCTCGGATGTATTTTCGTCAAATGGTTGATGTGGTCGAATACCTCCATGGTCAAGACATTTGTATTCGCAACGCAACCCTGGATAATTGGTTCTTTATGGACCCTGGTAAATGCCGTCTCCGCCTAGGAATGATTGGATACCTGTACGTCTGTCCCTCTGGAAATGACCGTTTGAGGAACATTCCTTGCACCAATGACTTATATTGGCCTCCTGAGTTATTTCTTTTCCATCTAGAGCTCCGTGGGAAAGCGGTAGATATATGGATGATAGGGGTTTGCCTTTTTCGAATGGTCACTGGCTATTTCCCCTATGCAGGTTCAACTCGTGCCCTGACCAGGTTCCGACTGACCAACCCGGACATCGATTTTCGACTACCGTCTTTCGTAAGCGAAGACTTGGAAATCCTTCTGAGGGGAGTGCTAGAAAAGTATTGGGGAGACCGAACGACGATTGAACAACTAGTCGAAGATCATTGGCTTAAGGGAACTTCTCGATTCCAGCACGAAGTGAACTCAAGGATATTGCTTCGCAACAATAGACCTCGAGCTAGATATCCTATTCCCCGAATCCCTTCTTTCCGTTAATCTTCCTTTCCTAAAAATTTACTGTCTTAAAAAAAATTTTTTTTAAATCGTTTTGATTTTTTTTTTGTTTTGATGTCATTTGTATCAAAAACCATTTTTGACGAAAAGACAAAAAAAATGTGCTTCGTGTATTTTATTTAGCGAGTAAAATGTTCTATTTCTCATTCAAAAATATATATATTCAGTAATCCTATTTGTCTCGAATTAAAATTCTTTCGAGCCAGACAATTGTTCACATTCTATTTTACGACCGAAATAATTTTTTTTTGATAATTTTTGGGGGGCCCTTTCTACCACCCACACCCTAATCCACCCCCATTGTTGAGATTCGTCTAAGGCATTTGTTTCTGTTTAGAGAATTAAGCTTTAATTAATAATTATAATTCCTGAATTTGGCCATGCTTCGATTTGGTCCAATCCAAACTTATGAGGCACCGATAGCTGAACCTAAATTCTATCGTTGGAAGAAGCGGGCCTACGTGAAAGAGCCTCTGCATCCGGATCATGAAGCATGGATACCTCTAGTTAAGAAACTGGAGGCTACGGAAGATGCCATCGTTGTTTGCAGCAGGAGACGTCATCAGCAGGTCTTCCCCAGGTTACGGGAGCTGGCGGAACGGTTTGGGTGGTGTTCGCTGGACACCGAAGGCCTAGACGCGGACAATACCCAGTATGGCGGGAGCCATTTTAATGTCCTCCAGATAGCCTTCTCCAGCGACCCCTCCCACATTTTCGTCTATTGCGTGGGATTCCTAACCGGATTCCAGCCAGCCCAGTTTCCACCAGACCTAAAAGAATTTCTGTTGAATCCGCCGTGCTCGTTTGTGGCCAACGGCTGTTACAGTGATGCTCAGCGGTGCCAAGACACCTTCGGGTTTACCATCAAAACCCGAGTGGATCTAACAACTCTATTTAAAGCGTCCGGATTGGCAGAAGAATACGGAATCCACCGGAACCCTGGATGTGGGATTGGACTAAAGGATATGGTGGAAGCCCTGTTCAACGAAAAAGATACCAAGGATCCCAACATCCAAAGGTGTGGGATGGATCTTCTGCTCAGTCCGAGACAGCTGGTATATGCAGTGGAAGATGCCGTGTCCCAGCTCCGGGTAGCTCAATGTTGCCTGCAGCGCATGTTTGGTCTGGAAGCTACCGGCAGATGGGCGCATCATTTGCGTCACCATCAGGAGTGGCGCTCCGTTAAAACAGCACCGCTGGGATCAAATGGTCGTGGCCAGAGACGCACGTTCGGCGAGGGAAGACACGAGACGACGCCAATGACGGCAGACGAAGACGACGACGAAGTGGACGATGGTACGGAAATGGAGGTCGACATGGAATGCCTTATTCCGGGGCCTAGGCCCATTGCTGTAGTGTCAGTGGTCGAAAAGATGCGGGTGCCAATCTACGTTAGGAAGCCGGAACCCTGTTCAAGGACTGCTAAATCCAGGGCCATCTACCTCCCGGTCGCAGTCCGAGAACAGGTCCGGATCCGTCGATCCGCGCCGATCCGACGTACCTACAGCTACAGCTTAGACCCTGCCCCGGCACCCCAATCCGCGGACGTTCTCGTTACCACCATCCCGCTGTTCAAGGACTTTGTCAGGTGCCTGAAGGCTTACGAGGGGAATACCAAGAAATTTCCCTTTCGAAGGGCTGTTATGTGCTTTAAAGGGAAGCACAATTCCAGCTCAGTGGCTTCCATCAGTAGCGAAGTCATCCGAGATGAACCACTGACCTGGGAAGCCACGGTATGGATTGCTGGGATCCCAATTACGGAAAGGGTACAGCACACGACCGATGCTCCAGCTATTGAAGCTGCTGCCCGTAAGTGGAAACGTGTTGCCGACCCTGAGATGGGACCTCACATTCCCGAAACTTCTGATCGGCGACCAGTGAAGATCGCCCGGATGGAGTGGTGCGCCCTTTTCGGACAAAACGGCCAGAGGCGCACCCCTATTCTGCCAAATCCCGGTATTCCCCCTGTGGTCCCCAGGCTACCTGACAACAACGCTCACGAACGCTGGACCGATACGACCGTCCGGTTTGGAGGAGAGGAGAGCCCTTTCAGCAACTTTCATGAAGCTACGTTCGTCATGCGAGGGATTACGTATAACTGTGTCGAGAAATACTACCAATACTCGAAGGCCAAATATTTCCACAAGAACGGACTGGCCAAGGAAATTCTGGATTCCGCCGAACCTAGAAAACAGAAAGCTCTCGGCCGGAAAGTTTTGCCACATGATCGGACCAGCTGGGACGACGTAAGCAGATACTTCATGTACGAGGGGTTATATGCTAAATTCGCACAGAATGACCACCTGCGAGCGTACCTCCTGGCTACCGCGCAGCGGAGACTGGTCGAGACTAGGGAAAAAGACGACTTCTGGGGCTCTGCTTCCTCCCTGGACGATCCAGAGATCGGTCCGGGATGCAATTGGCTCGGACGCCTCCTCATGCTGCTGCGATCTCACTTCATTGGACAGATAACAGGTATATATATAATTGAGTAACCCCGTCTATAGGATAACATATTTACGCGTACTCATTTCATTTCAGGCGATTCGAATCACCCGAACGGAGACGTAAAGTTCGTACTGCCTTGTATAATACAAGTTTGGAAACAGAAACCTGGAAACCAGTGCTTCGACCAAGACGAAGTCACTCAGTGCAAGCTGTCCCTAATGAGTTCAAAATGACTTTACTACCGCTAATGAGACCTGTTTTATCTCTGTGTTCTTACGTACCTCTTGAACTGACTATAAAACCCCACCCAGATAACTTGAAATCGCAGTGTTTCTCCGCACCTCAGCTAAAGGATGAAATTCGTTTTGCCCCTATACCCCCAGTCCTACTAGAATCTGATTATCGCAACCCAGCTTGGAAGTCTGTCCTGAATTTAAATGAGTCAATTGAGTCTGATAGTCGCGGTGTAGTAACGATTTTATACAGTGTAAATAGTGTAACAATGAAAGGTAACCAGTTGCTAAACCCCCCTCAGACCAGTAATTTTTATGATTCACTATCCATGTTTCCTGAACAGGAAATGAATGACATAGAACTTTTGCTTCTAGACTTAAGTTCTAGCTCTCTAAGTCAAGCGAGTAAAGAATCTTTATTATGGGATTCGTACTATCTCGTTACTTCTTCGGAACCTAATCTGGAAAATGACTATAGTTGCACGTGTGCAATACCCACGCTTCGGAGGCACAGCCTCTGAATGTTCAATTCTAGTTAACCTGTACCGTGACTTATTTTAGGTGTCCAACCCGTACCATGAACACTCAGTCCATGGAAATGAACTATGGCACCTATTGTGAAGGACCGTTTGAAATTCTACCCTTAGAGAATTACATGTTAGAAAAATTTAGTTTACTTTATCAAATGTGTCGTCACCCCACACCTGAGCTTTTGCGTAGGATGTCCAGCTATGTTTTCGAAAGTAGCGAATATCTGAGGTCTAAACTTTTCTGTGAACCAACTTTCTGGTATGATGAAAACGGGGAGACATGTAGTCCATGTCTGAATGTGGAAATCAGAAAGTTATGAAAATTGTGCGTACTCGAACCATTTATGATGATGTCATGAGACTGTATAAAATTCCTGAGGACACAGCGAAATTTTATTTTCGGCAAATTGTAGACATGGTTACTTTCGCGCATGAGCATGATCTGGCTTTCGTTGATGTGTCAATGGCTCGATTTTCGATATATCCGTGCGGAAAAACTACAGTGATTAAAGCTAAACACTTTTTCAAGTTTCATCCATGTTCTGGAAATTATTTGGTTCCAGCTGACAGCGTTTTTCCAGTACATGCTGCGTATCGTGCACCGGAAATTTTTGAGTCTAGTTCGTATCATATTCAAAAAGCTGATATCTGGGGTCTTGGTGTACTACTGTACACCATGCTAGTTGGGCGGTACCCCTTTGATGGCCCCACCGATTTGAAAATGCAAAATCGAATTCGTCGTGGCTTTTATTCGTACGAAGCTCACGATTCCATAAGTCCGTCTGCACGGGACTTGATTGGAAAGATGCTGTCATTGAAACCAGATAATAGGCCTATAGTAAATGAAATTTTGACACATCCATGGCTAGGCGTAGTACGATATTCGCAAAGTTTGTTTCAAAATATGGCATACCCTGCTGGATCTCAGGTGTGGTGTGATAACTTAATATGGGCTAGGACACCCAATCCGAAAGGAAACGAAAATTTGACTGAAACTACGGAAACTCGAACGGAAAATTCAATAGATGATGAAATAGACTCAATATATATGCAGTACTCTACAGTTATCTCTCAAACCAAATCTAGCTCCTCTAAGCGTTCACTGAAACGATTAGTGCGTAAGACCCTCTGGAAAGAATCTCCTGGTTCTATCCAAGGCTGAATATTCTTTCCAGATGGTATCGAGAACTTAGTCCACAGACAATTTAGACTTAGACATTTAAAAGAGCGAAACAAATTTTGCATCCCTCAATCTGTTTTAATCAGACTCAATTTCAGAAGTCTTAATTCATTGGTTCATAATGGTATGTAGAAGCTCCGGGTTCTGCCCAGGCCCTACTTTAATATGCATGTGTCTACTTAGTTCATTGTATGTTAATTGCCGTATATATTTTGGACATTTCATCATATATTTGTATTGTTTCTTGCGTATATAATTGTTGTATTTATTTGGACAATTCATATATATATTTGGACACTTATCATATATTTGGACTTTTACATATATTTGGACAATTCATTATATTTGTCATACATATTCTGTGTTTTGTAGTTTATGCTTTTACTGTATTACTCTTATGTAGTCTTAGGGTATTAAATGTAAACCTAAAATTTTGGGGAATCCTAATTATAATTTCGAAAATTGAATAATTTTTCAAGTTTTGCTGTCTGTTCGGAGTCCAAAAGTATCACTTCAACACAGAGTCTTGAGTCAAAGAGCCTAGGGCCTGGCTACACGGATTACTTGCACAGCAGTGAGGCAACTGCAATAAGATATCGTAAGTTAGCTCGCTTCACCGACCCCGACGGGCTGGTCAACCCCTAACCAGCTGCGACGTGCTAAGAGACCAACCGAAGAGGCAGGAATGCCACGGTCGGCGGTTGGGCTTCGAAAGAAACGCAACCAGTAAAACTCTAGCACAGTCTCCCGATGGTCGGCAGCATTTGAGACTTTGTGAGTGATCTAACAGTTAGCCACATCCATGCAGGTCCACCGCTCTTGCCGCCCTGACCCCGTGACTCGACAACCACAGGTTTCCGTAATAAACTTCAGAACTCCAAAACAGTCTTTTTATAACTCATATATTATATATATCCTAGATATATGGAAACTTAAGAGGTTTTTGTTAAATAATATATATATATACATAAATTGTTTAATCGCGCTAGCTAAATACACCCATATTATGAAAATCCGTAGTCATTTTTCCCATCTTACACCTTATCATGCCTAAATATCTACGCTTTATCATTAATCATGATATAAAGAATGTGTAGCGAAACCAAAATGCTAACCTTTTTCTTTTCCGTGACAGGAAATCAGACCTGGAAGGGGAGGACAGGGACTTGACCCGGGAAAGGAAGGACCGACCCGACAGGTATTCCTACACTACCACAGCACCCGAATAACTCAACTATCACAGCACCCCAAATACCTCAACTAACGACTATTTACAAAAAAATAGGAACTCAGCAAATCTTAGGGGGAGAAGGCCATACCTTCTTCCCCCTCTACCTCCTGATCTGCTAATTTTTCTAATTCCTCCCGGACCTTAGCCAAGTTATTTGCTAAAAACTGCACCGACTTTTCAGCAGATTCTTTCCGACCGCGCCGCAAGGCCCACTCTAGGTGCCACAAATTAATTTTACACATTAGCCGGGCAGTTAAAAGCTGGGGGGTGGCTAGCCAGCAGGTCGGCTCTCCGGCCGGTTGGTCCCCATAAATATACCCGGGACCAGTGGGATTTTCTGGAGGTTCCTGGGAATTCATTGAAATTCAATCTAAACAAAATATGCAAGTCTATTTTCCTATAGCGGCTACATACTACCCATATCCTTAACTAGAGCTCCAAATTTTCCCTACTAGTGTTGATTACCCCCGGGGCCATAGAATTTGTCCAGGGTTACCCATCTTATTCTGTAGTCCACCCGATCCCAGGTCAACATCATTGATTTAACTTTCAGGTGGGCCCTGGGGGACTCCATTCCTTCCCTAGCCACGATCGCCTCGAAATCGCGAAACTGTGACTCTAAAAAGGTCAAACCCCCCAGGGCGTACCGCACGTTTGAAAACTGAGGAGGTGAGACCCTGGCAGGACCGGCCGGTGGGTCTGGTGGGGTATCGGGGAGCTCCCCTTCCTCCAGGTCGTCTCCCTGCTCCCCGGCCTGAGGAAAGGCGGCGTCGCCATTATTCACATTCATGGCTATAAAATAAATTTAGAGAAAAAGACAGACGTCACCTCGTTCTCAGGTGCTGATACGCACAACGTACACTTTCACTTCATGTTAGAGTAATTTACGCATGATCGACATTATACAGTGCAACTGAGATTCCCATTGAATGATTAATCAGTCAATTGTTTATTAATAAAGTTATATATAATTTCATTTTGTGTACCTTCACAGCACATATTTGGAGTATCTACCTGTCGTATATTATACGCGCATGGTCTAGATTTAATTGCTTGGTCGACTGGACATCGTGAACTTTGAATTAAAGTATATATACTACATTATATATATTGAAGTATGTAAGGAAATTACTCGTTCAAATTTCAATAAACATCATTCATAACATTACCGTTCAGCGGCCGTTCTGACAGATAGGGAGAAATAGCACAGTTCAATCCACACTTACGTAGTTCTCTGCAATAAAATAATTCCTATGAGCAGTAGTCCTGCACCCGTTAACCACGTAATGAAGACTGGTTTTGGGAGTAAATATTAGATATAATAATAAATAAATAACTAATAAATAAATAACAAGACTGGGATTACAATTAGAATTAGATAAATAAATTCGAGTTATTCAGAAATTTCGGTTCTAAGTTACTTAGGGTATCCCCTTTTCTCTTTAGATTCAGTTAAACAGACTTAACAGCAACACATAATGTTTACACACTCAGTGTTTCCTTAATACATAGCAGCAAATATTACCTTAACAACTGAGTACACACTTAGGATGATAGTGGTTTCGCGAAATTTAAAATGGTAACCTTGCACCTCTATTAGTCTACAACTATATTATTATATTATATCTGATTATATTAAAATATTATTATGATAAACTTTCCTGAAATTTAACAAAGTCTTCGTTGGCAACAATTTGTCAAGGATAATCTTTTATGATCGAGTTACTAAGCAAACGGCTAATCATTTAAATCTCATTGCAATACTATTTGATTAAAAGACTTAAAAACGTAGGAAAAACTTATCTTTTTCTGATTAGACTCCGGGAAGAGCAGCTTATACTGATAATAATATGGCGTCGGACTTAGATTCGGATTAAAAATTAAACGGAACTAAAAAAGGGAGTAGATATATATACACATGCAATACCCGAATGGGGACATGAAATGGAGTAGGGAATGGACTAATAAAAAAGGGGTAGGAGAGGACGTAAATGGAGACCCGACCACCCCGCGCAGCTCATATGACGCATACTGCCGTCAACACGGCTTGTGCTAGCGCCAGCTGAGCTTCCGCCAACTGCGCGGTGCGCTTTTGTTGCTCCCTCCCCTGTGCCAAAAATTTCGCTTTACACTAAAGGGAACCAGTTGTTATTTTAATCGGAAACATTGAACTGTAACCGTAAAATCGCAGCCGCAAACACTGCCTTAGGTCTTCTTTAGATTTCCCTGCATCCCAGCTTTCTTCTTTTTGCCTTTCATTCATATAAATTAATTTAAGAATTAATTTTATTTCGCGCCCCTCCCTTGTTTGAGTTAGGTGCCACTTTTTAGTTGATGATCTTGGCACTCGTCTTTTTCGTTGCCCTTCTCCGCCCAGGAGGGCGTTTTTCTGCAATGCGGGGAAAGATGAAATGGAATGAGTGAATTAAGTAAATTTGTAATGATTAGGGCAGGTGAAAGTCGAATAAAAGCGTGAAAAAGTTTCAGCAATATGCACAGGTGGTGTAGAAATTAAGGAATTAATTTGCAAATAAAAGTTTAACTAAGGCACCCCCTTTCAAATTTGAGGAAAAAGTGTCAAAAACTTAACTACCTAATTTGTTTTTACCTAATTGCTACCCCCTTACATGTCATCAAATTAAAAAGTCCAATTTGTAAAACAAAACTTACATTTCCGCCGTTGGTTATATGGGCAATGTTTAAAAATTGGCCTTAAAATTCTCTATACATTGTATGCATACATAGAAACTTATATAGTAAATGTAAACATTCATACGTTGTAGTTATATGCATACACTATAGATACTAATACACGTATACATACATACATACGATATATAACAGCCTATATATACGTAGAATACATAGCAGCGTAGCACGTGTACACATACACAGCAACACTTTGACTTAGCACCCTAGGCACACACAACCACTCCCAGTTGCTATAACACTTCATTTTAGCAGTTCTCATTTTAAGCCCCAGTGGCGCAACGGTTAGCATTTTGGTCCCATACACGGACGATCCCGGATCGAATCACAGTACCGACAGACAGCACATTCTTTTTCTATTTCTCCTTGGGGGATAAAACAGAAACAGAAATAATTATATTACATTGACCCATTATGTTTGTATATGCATACTTTGTCGTATATTATTACCGTAGTTGCTTTGTAGTGCTTACTTGCTTGCTTATATATATCCTGTATTGCTAGTACTGTAGTATTAATGTATTAATGTTTGGTTGAAACGGGAGTTTCAACTTCCGAAGGGGTGAGTGATGTCACAGGTGTAGAAATTCATACGTAAAACAGCTAAATTATTTAATGTTTAATAATGAAAATTAATTCTTACGTATCAAAATTATGGAAATTATAAGTAAAGTTAAACGTACGTACCTACCTAAACTCTTTATTCTTTGGAAATATTCTAAGTCCCAGCTATAGTAGGACTTTCTTTCTTAAAGGTTCTTATGGTAGTCGCTGAAGGCAGGCTAAAGTCAGCAGTTCTTACGTAAAGTTTGCAGTGTTTTCTTATTGGTCAGAAATTATAGGGAAGTGGCGTGATTTTGCTAGTTCTTAGAATTGTGCTGGTTGATGTATAATTTGCTCCCTTTTTCGTGTTTTTATGTTTCCTGTGCTGTTTCGAAACTTGTCAGTGATGTTACGTAATATGCTCCGTCAGAGAAGGGGATGAAAGGGACCGACCTAGTTTTTATGGTTTTTGATTGAATATGCCCTTACTTTTTGGACAGAAAGACTGGAAAATAGGAGATGGGTTGGCCAAGAGATGGGGAGACGGTAGCTGAAAGGGGCGGAGCTGATGCTTGTTTAAATACCCTTGCATTTTGTTATTGTGCGCCTTTCTTTGTGTACGCCTGCCGGTGGCTAGAACTCTGCTCGAACTTGTATCTGTATCTGCCTGCTTTGCCTAGTAAAAGCCTTAGCCTTCAGTGACTTTTAAGACAGACAACGATCCACATCACAGCCGTCACAGGTCATTGCCTCTGCACGCTTCCAGCAGAAACCGACGACCTCGGGCCTGTGACATTAGTATCACAACGTTGTCGCTGCATCCGAATCTGTCGGTCTGGCGCCTATATAGTAAAAATGTCGATTTTTTCAAAGTTTTCAAAACATGACAAATTTGACATCAATCGAAAGCTCTTAAAGCGGGGAACAGTTTTTCTTCTTGGGCTATGGTCTGCAAATTCACCAAATTTAAGTGAATGGCTTTTAAAGGGTTTTGTGATCTATCCTCAACATTGGCCTAGCTGCTCCCTAAAAGTCGTTAAAAAACGACGAAATCACATTTAGCCTGTCAATACATTGGCAAAATTAATTCTTTAAACCAATTTTCAAACATACATACATTGAAGCTCCATAATCGAAGACTGTATCAGGAAAATTGCCTTAGTCTCAAGCGGTAACCTCGTTTCGCCCACTATTAAAATTGCAAGCAGTTAATTGCTCGTATCTCGCGGAGACATGGATGAAACAACTCAATATTTAAACTTGGTAGGTACAAGATGTGTGGCTACATTTGTGTAAAAATGAGCTAAATTTTTTCATGGTGGACCTGCCCCCCCCTTTAAGCTCATATATAAGCATTAAAAGGGAAGGATCTCCGCTCACCTTTCCCTACAAAGAAGCTTAACTCTTCAGTTTTAATCAGATTTTGTCCAGAAGCATCTGGTTGCTCAGTGGCATCTAGCAGCTAACCTTTTTCAAACTTTATTGTATTAGGTTTATTTTTAGCTTCCTTAAAAGAACAGTTCGAAATGTCCTCTGCAAATTTTAGCTTGTGGCTGTTTTGAGGCAACATTTATCAGATGACATGTATTGGTCACTATCATGACCTTTTTTGTTATGGATTTTGATGTGCTCTAGGACATTCTAGAAAAGCTGAAGTTACAACTTTGCTGAACTCATCTACTCAACAGATATAGTTTGTATTTTTTGAAGGCTAATAGTTGTTTTGTATTGTTTCAGCAGTTTAGGTCTGTGTGCAGCAATACGGATTATCTCAACCATTGTTTATGTTGGTTTAAATGCAAGGATTTGCAATATAGTCATGGTGCCTGCGTTTCAACTAGTACAAGCAGCCAGGTAATTTGTTCAACATTATTATGTGTCAAATGAAAGCAGAATGCAAGAGATAAGTTGTTATTAGTAAACTAAAAAGTTGTTGCAATGAAAGTAACTTAAAGCAAGGAAATCAGTTTACAAAGTAAGGTGAGTAGTAAAGGAGGGGTAAATGGACTCACATTAGGGGGGGAGGAGGGGGAGGTGGCGCTGCGGCGCTGTGGTGCTGCGGCGCTGCGGCGCTGCGGCGCTAGGGGGTGAAGGAGGAGGCGGCGCGGAGGTGCTGCGGCGCTAGGGGGTGGAGGAGGAGGCGGCGCTGAGGTGCTGCGGCGCTAGGGGGTGGAGGAGGAGGCGGCGCTGGAGGCGGCGCTGTGGCCGACCGGAACCACGGTCGACCCAAGCTTAAAATTGAAAATTGTCCAAATTCTTCGGGAAAACTTTATATAAGGGGTTTTCAGGATCGTAGAATTCGAAAACGATATTCATTTTCCTCTGTTGCTTATGCTCCGTGCTCTGTGTGACCGAGAGCAAACTTACCCAAGTTGTGGTGTTGTTATGAATTGACCATTTTTCCAATGATGTCTTGTAATCACAAACAGAAAAAAATAGCTATACACAGGAATTTGAATTAACCCACCGTTTAAAACAAAGTGTTTCAGCTCCCGCTGATACAGCACATGCACGTAGATTTTAACAAAATAGGAAAGTCCCTGCCTGCATTTGCAGCTGTCTCAAAATTACACCGTTTTAAGAGTTTAAAGTTAGTTTTTGCGTGATCATGTGTAGCAGTTGGCAGTTGGTCAGGTTGGCCTTTTTACGTCGTTGTAGCTTTCTGTATCAGTGGTTGCTGGTAGTGTAGTAGTAGTAGTAGTTGTTGTTTGTTGTCATTTGTTGGTTGGTCTTCTGGTTGGACTCAGAGTTTGACTCCCGTAACTGCTTCTATCCTCCGGGTATGCTCCTCATTCGCTTCAAGGTTGCTGCTGCTGCTAGCTTCAAGTCTATCTTTGAGTCTATCTATCACTAAACCAGGAACAATCAGTAGAAAACAACCCAACGAACAACAGCCTAGATTAACCAATAGAAGAACCTGAGAACAACAGAACAACCAACAGAAGACAAAAATGAACAACCCCACCAGCACCAACTCACAACTCTGAAAATAAACGATGAACACCACTAAAATCCTGTCTATTTCAATAGATTAAAGACTTCAGAGTTACTCCTTACATGTGCCTAACCCGTTCTTTACTTACTTCCAACCTTCCTCCTAGCTCGCTCATGATTTTCTCTGCTTGGGGCCCCTTAAAACCTGTCACCAAGTTCAGCATTATCGTCTCTAGTTTCTTCGCCTGTGCTTCTTCAGGGCCACTCCAGCTAGTCTTTAAGTGCTATGAGACTGCCTCTTCTTATCTACAAAGAGTCTCCCGGGCGCTAGTCTTTCAGTGCTATGAGGCTGCCTCTTTTTATCTACAAAGAGTCTTCCGGGCTTGCTCCAACCCTATGAACTAACAAACATTTGCAACAACGAACAAACCAACGGGAACACCCACAACGGAAAACAAACCACTAATCGTACAAACACCAACAATGAAACCAACACGCGAACAAACATCACCAGAGACCAAACACCGTAACACTGATCACAACGATAAAGCAACCGAAGCCGAACGAGTGATGGAACTGTTTCTTGATCTCTACTTATCTTTAGTCTGTCTGCTCAGCTCCCTCTGGGTCCGGGTCCTAACTTGCTCCTGCTTGCTCCTAGACGGCTCCATTGGGATTTACGATTGCTCCTAACCTGCTCGTATATTGCTCAAAACACACATTGAGTATTACTAACTTGATCTGTCCTGATCCCTACATACTCTCAGATTGCTTTAATTGTGAGCCTGTTTGTTCCAATGCCTTAGACAACTGCTTCTAGAATGCTACTACTTTCTTCCCAGTTATGCTCATAATTTGCTCTGCTCACTCCTAACCTGTTACGAAGTTGAGTATTGCCGTCTCTAGTTTATTCATCATGCTCTGACATTACCGATCTTCTTACTCCAGTCCCACTCTGGCTAGTCTTTAGCTGTTCTGAGCCTGCCTTTTGCGCTCCCAGTTTGCTAAAACCGTAACAAACACCTGCAACAACAAACAAGCCAACGGGAATACCCACAACGAAGAACAAATCTCTAATAGCACAAGCACCAATAATGGAGAACAACCCAACCCACGAGCAACCATCAACAAAGAACATACACCACACCACCGAACACAGCAATGAAAACAACCGAACCCGATAGAGCGATGGAACTGTTTCTTGATATCTAGTTTGCTTTATGCGTCTGTCAAACTAACTAAGGTACACAATGTTGATCGAATGTGTAGAATTGCTTGTTTTTGACAAATATTCTCGACAAATTCTTTGCAGAAATTGGGTAATAAATTCTATCCAAACGCTGCTATTAATTGAATTTAAATTCATTTTACACGTTAAAGATATAAATCTGTGCAGATTTATTGAGGTCATAAACCAAGCGCCTGTGCAGAATCTATTGAGATTTAATTCCAAAATTAAGCGATTCTGCTTATTCGATCAACATAGTGTACCTTAGTTAGTTTGACAGATGCATTAGTCTGTCGGCCGGCTCCTACGTTTTGGCATCCTCCTGTTTAAAGCTTAGTCTTGCTTACTCCTAGATTGCTCAGCTGCTGTAGATATCCGATCTGGAACTGATTCCAGAAATCTCCTACATGCTTTGAGTTTCTACATTTCTGCTCCTCACATACTCTTCGTCCTCACGTGCTTGTCGCTGGCATGCTCCTGACTTGGTCGTAGCATGTTCCCGATTGGTTATGGCGTGCTCCCAACTTGCTCCTAGACGCTCCTTGACTGCTCCTTACTTTCTCCTACTGCGATCATCTCTTGCTCCTAGTACAGTGCTGGTAGCTCCTAGCATGCTCCTAACTTGCTCCTTCCTGCTCCCACCTTGCTCTTCACGTGCTACTCAGTTGCTCCTAGATGCTCCTTGACTGCTCCTAGATGCTCCTTACCTGCTCCTAGATGTTCCTTCACTGCTCCTGACTTGCTGTTGCCTGCTCCTGCCTTGCTAATAGTCTGCGTTAAGTTGCTCACGATTGGACCTGACATGGTGAAGGCTAGTGCTTGCATGTTGAGGATTTTCAGGTATGAGGCTTATAGGGCTTCGGATTGTGAAGAATGAGGTTCAGATATTTGAAAATTCACGTTCTGAGGCTGCTCCTTAGCTACTCTGTGTCTGCTCTATATGTGCTTTCAGTCTGCTATGAAGTTGTTCTTTACTGACTCTTCACTGCATCCGGAGTATTTTTTGGCCTGCTCATAGCTTACCCCAAATTTACTCCGGATCTGCTCCAAATAGACTCTTACGGGCTTGAAGCTACGCGCTTCTGAAGTTGCATAGATTCGCTCCGTTTCACCTTTTCCTAGCTTATTCCACGTTATAGTCCTGTTATTACCTGCATAATAGTGCCTCTTCCTTCCTAAAGAGTGTTCCCACTTTCATTCAACCCAACATTTGAGACTGTTCTTAGCATCTTCAACCTAAGAAAGCAAGAGCTCTATGAGTAACTCTTCCTGCCTAATGAGGTCTCTCAACTTGATCCAACCTTGGCTCAACTTGAAGCTGCAGTAAGCCTGAACACAACAGAGCAAATCAACTCACCACACAACAAACTGACACCGGAACAAATACCAGCAAGACACCAACAAACAAGCACACAACCACAGGAACAAACACACAACAGAACACAACACACACGCACACACACACCGATGAAAACCACCAAAACCGACAGGTAATTGCACTGAAATGCTATTCTAAACCTGCTCCTCAAGTACTCCTTAATTGCTCCGTATAGGCTTTTGTGTCCAGTAGTATGTATATACTCCGAGAGTGTTTCTGCGAGCTCTTCAGTCGCTCATGCGTGCTCCTTGCGTGCTCAGAGAATGGCTCCATAATGTGCTCCTTGTCCTCTGTAAGTACTCCGAGAGTGCTCCTGCGTGCTCTTCAGTTACTCATGTGTGCTCAGAGAACGGGTCCGTATGTGCTCCTTATGCTCTGTATATACTCTGAGCGTGCTGCTGCGTGCTCTTCAGTTACTCATGTGTGCTCCTTTCCTGCTCCGAGATTGCTTCCTGAACTGCTCATGTATGCTCCGTCAGTGCTCTTTGTCACTCTGAGTCACTCCTAAAGCTCCAACTTGGATTTAGCACATCTAATCCATATAAAGAATTGGTGTGGCCGTGATAGTATGCGATAACAAACCGAAGAAACAAAAAATGCACACGTGTAACTATTGCGGTGCAGAGTTCAGCAGAGTGTTCAACTTGAAGCGCCATATACGAAACATTCATGAAGCAACTGCTGAAGACATGAAATCAGATGGAAATAGTGATCAGGAAAGTACTGGCTCGAGCATCAGCAACGAAGAATCAATTGCCTCCAGCACCAGCAACGAAGATTCAATCGGATCATTCAGGGAAGATCTTGTTGCGAAAGCTGAGCAAAAGCTTGCACCACGAGCTCGCAGATTACTGATTGAGTACCATCAAGATGGTCTCAGTGTTGACCAAGCTAAGGTCGCAGCTTATAACGAAATCAGACCTGAAATCAGATCGGAACTGAACAAGATTTTGTACGATGAAATAGTTTATTGCAGAGATTTCATGAAAGATCCAATCATTGAACAAATTGTGGACAAGCAGGCAGAATACGAAAAGCGACTTTCCACCACACAGGCCCTTACACGTGCCATAGCGAAGAACGCAGCCATCAACACGCACGTATTGCCGGAGAAATCTGAGCCATGGAGACCTTGACATCTCAATACCAGATGATCCCAGAATATAAACGACAATGGATTCCCTCAAACCTCTTCGGAGGTTCCGCTTCAAGCTACTAAGTGGCGAAGGGCAATTCAATTCAAAGAGCACAGGCATAGATGTAGATCATTGCATTCTCAGTGCAACTACCTTTTGGTTTTATTGGTTTTCATCAGTGTGTGTGAGTGTTGTGTGTGTGTATGTGTGTGCGTGTGTGTGTTGTGTGTATATGTGTGTTGTGTGTGTTGTGTGTGTTGTGTGAGTGTTGTGTGAGTGTTGTGTGTGTTCTGTTCTGTTGTATGTTTGTTCCTGTGGTTGTGTGCTTGTTTGTTGTTCTGCTGCTGGTATTTGTTCCGGTGTCAGTTTGTTGTGTGGTGAGTTGATTTGCTCTGTTGCGTTCAGGCTTACTGCAGCTTCAAGTTGAGCCAAGGTTGGATCAAGTTGAGAGAACTCATTAGGCAGGAAGAGTTACTCATAGAGCTCTTGCTTTCTTAGGTTGAAGATGCTAAGAACAGTCTCAAATGTTGGGTTGAATAAAAGGGGGAACACTCTTTAGGAAGGAAGAGGCACTGTTATACAGGTAATAACAGGAGTATAACGTGGAATAAGCTAGGAAAAGGTGAAATGGGGCGAATCTATGCAACTTCAAAAGCGCGTAGCTTCAAGCCCGTAAGAGTATATTTGGAGCAGATCCGGAGCAAATTTGGGGTAAGCTATAAGCAGGCCAAAAATACTCCGGATGCAGTGAAGAGTCAGTAAAGAACAACTTCATAGCAGACTGAAAGCACAGATGGAGCAGACCCAGAGTAGCTAAGGAGCAGCCTCAGAAGGTGAATTTTCAAACATCAGAACCTCATTCTTCACAATCCGAAGCCCTATAAGCCTCATACCTGAAAATCCTCAACATGCAAGCACTAGCCTTCACCATGTCAGGTCCAATCGTGAGCAACTTAACGCAGACTATTAGCAAGGCAGGAGCAGGCAACAGCAAGTCAGGAGCAGTGAAGGAACATCTAGGAGCAGGTAAGGAGCATCTAGGAGCAGTCAAGGAGCATCTGGGAGCAACTGAGTAGCACGTGAAGAGCAAGGTGGGAGCAGGAAGGAGCAAGTTAGGAGCATGCTAGGAGCTACCAGGACTGTACTAGGAGCAAGAGATGATCGCAGTAGGAGAAAGTAAGGAGCAGTCAAGGAGCGTCTAGGAGCAAGTTGGGAGCACGCCATAACCAATCGGGAACATGCTACGACCAAGTCAGGAGCATGCCAGCGACAAGCACGTGAGGACGAAGAGTATGTGAGGAGCAGAAATGGAGAAACTCAAAGCATGTAGGAGATTTCTGGAATCAGTTCCAGATCGGATATCTACAGCAGCTGAGCAATCTAGTAAGGAAGTAAGGAGTATCTAGGAGCAGTCAAGGAGTTTCTAGGAGCAACTGAGGAGCACGTGAAGAGCAAGGTGGGAGCAGGAAGGAGCAAGTTAGGAGCATGCTAGGAGCTACCAGGACTGTACTAGGAGCAAGAGATGATCGCAGTAGGAGAAAGTAAGGAGCAGTCAAGGAGCGTCTAGGAGCAAGTTGGGAGCACGCCATAACCAATCGGAAACATGCTACGACCAAGTCAGGAGCATGCCAGCGACAAGCACGTGAGGACGAAGAGTATGCGAGGAGCAGAAATGGAGAAACTCAAAGCATGTAGGAGATTTCTGGAATCAGTTCCAGATCGGATAT
Organism: Trissonchulus latispiculum; assembly: GCA_030248195.1. Classification (NCBI taxonomy): domain Eukaryota; kingdom Metazoa; phylum Nematoda; class Enoplea; order Enoplida; family Ironidae; genus Trissonchulus; species Trissonchulus latispiculum. The sequence continues at coordinate 22,893 of JASAND010010265.1, forward strand.
CTACAGCAGCTGAGCAATCTAGTAAGGAAGTAAGGAGTATCTAGGAGCAGTCAAGGAGTTTCTAGGAGCAACTGAGGAGCACGTGAAGAGCAAGGTGGGAGCAGGAAGGAGCAAGTTAGGAGCCTGCTAGGAGCTACCAAGACTGTAGTCTACCAAGACAGTCAAGGAGCGTCTAGGAGCAAGTAAGAAGCAGTCAAGGAGCAGTATAGGATTAAGCTAGGAGCACGTTAGAGTAATCTTGGAGCGAATAATGAGCACAGCCAGGACGCAGTTTAAGTCAAACGTTGATTCAAACAAGTGAACCAACCAACAAATGACAACAAACAACAACTACAACACCAAGAACTACAGGACGAAACCAACGATGAAACCAGCGAAAACCGAAAGGCCACTAGCTGGAAACAATACAAGAGCAGGTGAAAGCCGGGTTACGACTACCTCATAGCAGGCACGGATCAGGCATAGAGCAGGTCAAGGTCTGCTAGGAGCCCGAAAATGTGTAATCATGGAACCAGTCAAAAGCAAGATCATTCTATGGGCACGTCGGGAGCATTCCATAAGCAGTAGGGATCATGCTACGACCAAGTCAGGAGCATGCCAATAACAAGCACGTGAGGACGAAGAGCATGTGAGGAGCAGAAATGGAAAAACTCATAGCAGGTAGGAGATTTCTGGAATCAGTTCCAGATCGGATATCTACAGCAGCTGAGCAATCTAGGAGTAAGCAAGACTAAGCTTTAAACAGGAGGATGCCAAAACGTAGGAGCCGGCCGACAGACTAAAGCAAACCAGATATCAAGAAACCGTTCCATCATTCTATCGGGTTCGGTTGTTTGTTGTTGTGTGTTCGGTGGTGTGGTGTATGTTCTTTGTTGATGGTTGCTCGTGGGTTGGGTTGTTCTCCATTATTGGTGCTTGTGCTATTAGTGATTTGTTCTCCGTTGTGGGTATTCCCGTTGGCTTGTTTGTTGTTGCAGGTGTTTGTTACGGTTTTAGCAAACTGGGAGCGCAAAAGGCAGGCTCAGAACAGCTAAAGACTAGCCAGAGTGGGACTGGAGTAAGAAGATCGGTAATGTCAGAGCATGATGAATAAACTAGAGACGGCAATACTCAACTTCGTAACAGGTTAGGAGTGAGCAGAGCAAATGATGAGCATAACTGGGAAGAAAGTAGTAGCATTCTAGAAGCAGTTGTCTAAGGCATTGGAACAAACAGGCTCACAATTAAAGCAATCTGAGAGCATGTAGGGATCAGGACAGATCAAGTTAGTAATACTAAATGTGTGTTTTAAGCAATATACGAGCAGGTTAGGAGCTATCGTAAATCCCAATGGAGCCGGCTAGGAGCAAGCAAGAGCAAATTAGGACCCAGAGGGAGCTGAGCAGACAGACTAAAGATAAGTAGAGATCAAGAAACAGTTCCATCACTCGTTCGGCTTCGGTTGCTTTATTGTTGTGATCAGTGTTAAGGTGTTTGGTCTCTGGTGATGTTTGTTCGCGTCATTGTTGGTGTTTGTACGATTAGTGGTTTGTTTTCCGCTGTGAGTGTTCCCGTTGGTTTGTTCGTTGTTGCAAATGTTTGTTATTTCATAGGGTTGGAGCAAGCCCGGAAGACTCTTTGTAGATAAGCAGAGGCAGTCTCATAGCACTGAAAGACTAGCTGGAGTGGCCCTGAAGAAGCACAGGCGAAGAAACTAGAGTCGATAATGCTCAACTTCGTAACAGGTTTTAAGGGGCCCCAAGCAGAGAAAATCATGAGCGAGCTAGGAGGAAGGTTGGAAGCAAGTAAAGAACGGGAAAGGCACATGTAAAGACTATTACTCTGATGTCTTTAATCTATTGAAATAGACAGGATTTTAGTGGTGTTCATCGTTTATTTTCAGAGTTGTGAGTTGGTGCTGGCGGGGTTGTTCATTTTTGTCTTCTGTTGGTTGTTCTGTTGTTCTCAGGTTCTTCTGTTGGTTAATCTAGGTTGTTATTCGTTGGGTTGTTTTCTACTGATTGTTCCTGGTTTAGTGTGTTTTTCGTTTCCATTGTATCGTTGGATGTTGTTCTGTTGCTCCAAGCTCAGATAGTTTTGTCAAATTTACCGCAGTTAATGCAAATCCGTTCATACAATGGTGTACACATAATCGACCATACGCAAGAGGCATCAGAATTAGTGAGCACATTTGATCTGACTCCAGGCAAACGTCAAGGGGCAAACCCCTGACATGCCGGAGCAGGTTATCGGCTGCGAACTCGGAGTGACTCTGAGCAACTAAAGAGCTCTTGGAGTAGATTAGAGTAATCCTGTGATCTCGCAAAGATAGACTTGATAGACCAACTGCCAACTGCTACACATGATCACGCAGAAACTAACTTTAAACTCTTAAAACGGTGTAATTTTGAGACAGGTGCAAATGCAGGCAGGGACCTTCCTATTTTGTTAAAATCTACGTGCATGTGCTGTATCAGCGGCAGCTGAAACACTTTGTTTTAAACGGTGGGTTAATTCAAATTCCTGTGTATAGCTATTTTTTTCTGTTTGTGATTACAAGACATCATTGGAAAAATGGTCAATTCATAACAACACCACAACTTGGATAAGTTTGCTCTCGTTCAGCTACTTTATTAGTTGAGAACTATGACATTTGAACTGGTATGCATCATTTGCAATGCTTTAAAACTACTGAACAAATTTTCGGTGTAATTCTGGAGGGAAAATGACCAATTCAGAAATTTAATACCATTGATTTCTAAGTTGTTTGCGCATTAGGTAATTGCTTACTGAGCTCAGGTTGGATAGGGAAACTGTTATCATTTTCGAAATCTACGACCCTGAAAACCCCTTATATAAAGTTTTTCCGAGGAATTTGGACAAGATTTTATTTTAAGCTTGGGTCGACCGTGGTTCCGGGCAAGGGTCATGTAGAGCATGGAGCTTACGTAGAATAGGAAAATTAATGTCATTTTCGAATTCTACGACCCTGAAAATCCCTTATATAAAGTTTTCCCGAAGAATTTGGACAATATTTAATTTTAAGCTTAGGTCAGCTATGGCTCCGGTCAAGGGTCACACAGAGCACGGAGCATGAGCAACAGAGGAAAATGAATATCATTTTCGAATTCTACGACCCCGAAAACCCCTTATATGAAGTTTTCCCGAAGAATTTGGACAATTTTCAATTTTAAGCTTGGGTCGACCGTGGTTCCGGTCGGCCACAGCGCCGCCTCCAGCGCCGCCTCCTCCTCCACCCCCTAGCGCCGCAGCACCTCAGCGCCGCAGCGCCACCTCCCCCCTCCTCCCCCCTAATGTGAGTCCATTTACCCCTCCTTTACTACTAAGGTGTATTCTTAGTTGTTCTTATGCGCAAAATATGGTTGGTTGGCTTTAACAGATGAAAAGCTTTTAAACTTGAAACTTTCATGATATGATATTTCTATCTTTCAGCATAGTGTTTGTTTGGGAGGTGCCCTTGTTGTGGTTGCTTTTAAGGCACCCTACTAATGATTCAAGTAACTTCCTGAAACGTCTACGACGACAGACAATAGCTGATTTCGATGGTAGGCTATACGAAATCCTTTTAAAGCCCGTCTACAGCCATGAAGATATTAGCAGGAGGACTTCGATGGCAGTCACCAAATTTTAATGCTTCATGATAGCTTCAATGAGGTGGAAGAACAAAGAACCAATGACTTTTCCAAACTGTAAACGTACACATTTTAGTAAATCATTTATAGCGTTATTAGAATTAACTGGATTGTTCTAGGTTATATTGTTATCAATGGAGGAAAATATTTAAATGATACAATAAATGACAGCCTATATATTCCAGTTTTTGAATATTGGTTTGCGATATGATATGTATTGGTATAAGCTATAGCCTCCAACACTGTACAAATGCAAACAATTTCTGTTGGGTTTAGGAGATGGACTTTTACAGCCGAAACCTAGTTAATTGTGAATATTTCTCAACGTTTCAAAACCCAACAATTTCAAACTTTCGTACCCGAAATTTCTGCAAATAAGAGCGCTCCAGTAAAATCGACGTAAGAGCGAAATGCGCAAAAGGATCAACTTAGTTAGAACTTAAAATAAGATTTAGATGTGCAAAAGTTTTGATATAAAATATTGCACAAATAGATTTGCGGGCAGCTACATATATTGCCGACAGCAGGAGACCAGAAAAATCACTTTAGAAATTTCCTCAACTCATGGGAGTAGGGTGCGGAAAGAGCACCATATATACCACTATCCAGGTTTCTATCGGCGAAAATTGCCCCTCCAAATCTTCGCCTTCTGCACGTGTCAGTCGGACAAGGACACAACTTCTTTTGTGGACAGGCAAACATGCGCCTGCGGCTGTGCACACCATGCAGGAGGGTAACTGTGGATCTGGACAACAAACAAAGTTGTCAACTTACAACTCGCACTGAGATAATAGCACTCAGAACCTCCCAATTTGAAAGCTAAGAGATGGAAGCTGAAAGCGTTCGGAATAGCCTCCCAAGCCATTGTGCCAAAAGCACAATGTTTATCCGGGACTGAGTTCACGAGATCAGAAAACCCATGTATTCCGTATTTCTCTCTTGGTTTGGCCCAAATTTCGCATAACTTTGCATGAAAATTTCGCATACAAACTAAATTTGACCCGAGAAATCCAAAAGTAAAATCAGCAAAACGGTACGCGCAACCCATCTCGGTGCAAAGTTTTTGGAACCTAAAACATCATGGATCCGTTGCGACCCGATTTTTGGAAATGTGTAATGAAATTACTATTTTTGTCACTGTAATTGTTGTCTTATTCAGTAAAAAGGTGTTTCGCGTCCTTGCAGCCTCACCTAGCAACCAGGAATAGGTTATCAAATTAGTACAAAATGGCCTAATTTAAAGATAAACTAAGGCCTTACAAGAAAAGCTAGTTAAAAGCAAGAATCCAGCGAGTTATTAATTGGTTTTACGGAAGATCTCATGGCCAGTCCAGTTATCTATGCCAGGTAATTATATGTAGAAACGAGCTTTACCTGCAACTATCAACTGTAATCTATGCTGTACTGTGTGTCTGTCAGAACTGCCAGAATTGCCTCGTAATCTCAACAATTCAACTATTTAATAGGCCTTAATCAGTATGTAGTAACCTTATTCGTGCGGCCGTATTGAGGCCCTTGAACTACACTAATTAGTGAACTTCTTAGGCATTAGAATCACTTAAAATGTGTGTAATTGGCTAGGTTATCTCAACTCTTAGGGCAAGGATTCGAACCTTTGACCTTTTGCCCTTACGTTACATGTGTGGGATGGCCGTATTGAGGCCTCCCATGATTGCGTAAACTCCCATTACATCAGTCTTGTGTAAGGGCGGTCGTATTTGAGACCCCCTTTAATCCCCCTGCCTTTGTCCCTCTTTCCTCAGCGTTACATAACGGCCAATTTTGGCACAAATCCCCCTTAAATAACAAGAAAACACCCTATTATTCACTTTATTACAACATTTACACAATAACACAGTTTGCTCTTCTTTTAATCCCTGAAACAACAAAAAGTACAAGTTAAATTATACATTTTAATTTCTACATAATGTTTTTCTATTTCATTATTTAGGGAGTTATCTAACTCCTCCCTTTCTCTCCTTCCTTTTACGGGCCGGCCTTTCATCTTTGACCGCCCGCCTGCTTGTCTGGAGAGCGTGGAAAGCTCCCAGACCTTACGTGAACGAATGCCATTCATGCATTCATTCACGTAAGTCACATAACAGTGACCTTATAAGGGTCACCGCTGACCTGCCACCCTTAAAAGGCTGAACCCAGCCTTTGCACTACTCGGTATACAAATTAGGTAGACAAATATACACATATATACAATGATAACAATAATAATAGGTACTTAGGTACTTAAGTTGTTAGTTATATAGGTAATTATTAGTAGTTTTAGTTTTTATTAATTTTAAACTAGGTACCTAGGTGTCTTACGTAACTTGTTTTTCACTTTTGGGTCCTTGATGGACCAAACAGGTGTAGCTCCCTTGCTTTCTAATAAGTAAGGGAGACCTTTTGTGTCGGCCGCTGGAGGACCAAGTTTATTAAATTATTGGAGCTTCTGCTTACTCCAGATTTATGGGCCCCAGCAGTGACCCCTAAAACTTGATACTTAAAATCCGGCCTTTGGTCGTCTTTCTGTCTGAGTTAGGGGTCATCTGTTCCCATTAATTTGGGGGTCCTCCAGCCGCTAGACGCGCCTGTGGGCTACCGTAGGTCTCGACTCGGTAGCCTAATAGGAAAAGCGTGATCACCAAAAACACCCAATCAGAAGCCAGGAAGCTTAAGGCCAACTCCCTACTGGGGTTTCGACTGCAACCAGCAGTTTGCAGTCAGTGCTTGGCTGGCAGTCGGGGAGAGAGGTTGGTCTCTCTCCCCTTAGAAATACTAGCTTTAATATCTTGCCCCTATTTTGTCCGTATGTCTCCGGGAGAGGTGTGTCTTGCGCCATCAATATGGAGGCCTGGACTATAGCACCTCTCCCCTTCCCCCCATTTCCCCATAGGGTTTTTCTTTCAGGTTCTGCCAGCCAGGCACTCACGATCTGGCCGCCCCCGTGAGCCCATATGTCTTCGGACGGCTCACGGGGTGCACTGCTTCTGGCCCGGGGACCCTATGCCTGAAAGGCGGTCCCTCCCCGGGTCCCTCCGTTATCACTATTTCCCGGGGTCTTCGGACCCCGGAAGACCACTTTTCTAACACTTTTCGGGCTTGTGCCCATTTATTTCCGTAGTTGTGTTTGTGAGGGTGTGGGCCTTTCGCCCAACCCTCTGGGGTATTGGTTATGGGGTTCTTTTGTGCTTTTCCTCCTAGTGGTTTGCGAGCAGTTGGCCCTCGCAAACCACACATGCCAAAAAGGCTGTTGAATCATCAGTTTTTCCTTTTCTCTGTACTCCTCTTAAAAGGCCCTTTTGGCCCAACTCACCATTAAAATTGTCATGGGTCATTTTGCTCAAAAAGCCCAAATTAAACCCATCATTTTACCTCTTTCTAACCTTCCGGTTTTCACTATAAAAGCCATTTGTTAACTCCCAAAAACGACGCAAACTTGGGTAGTTAGTCTAAGGGAGGACCCTCACCTACCCACCTTGAGGAAGGGGAGTTAGGCCACTCCCCGGGAGTAGGTCTTTCAGGTCAGGACCCTTTATTTCCACAGTCGGCAACCAGAGTTGCCGGCCATGTCCTCTTATCGCCATTCCAAAAGCCACTGTTATAACCTTGTATAGTTTTTAATCATTGCCGGGTAAAACGTTAGGCTTCTTAAAAGGCTCTAAAATTTAGAAATTTACACTTTTAAATGTGGTTCAACTTGCTAATTATCAAGACGTTAACTGGGGAGTACCGGCTCCCCTTAATTAAAACTGTTCTTAGCGTATGTCTTTGTAATAATTGCTATAACAGCAATTATTGTCCCCGTTGGCTTTTACCTAAAACAAAACAAAGCACGCACGGGTTATCACGTGGGAATGACCATTTCTGGGCCATTCCCGAAATATAACGCACTTCCACGCATTCGTAGCTATTCTTAAGAATTAGTTAGGTTAGTATCCTGGGAATTGGCCCCATTTTAGCACTGTTAGGAATATAATTTGTATTGTGTTGTATAAATGCGGCTCCTCACGTAAACCTCCAGTTGAGGTTGTGAGTGAAGTCAAGTATGCGTGAGGTGTGCATGTTGCATAACTGTGTCTGAATGACTGTGTGAATAACTGGGAGTGTATGACTGAAATTGTATGCGTGAAATAGTGTAGGTACGATTGTATGCGTGTGTTTATCGTCTAAATGAGCGTGTGAAAGTAGTGTGTGTGTGTGTGTGTGTGAGTTCGCATGAATGAGATTACGTTTGCTATGTATTCATAACCGTATGAATGGGACTGCTCATGTAAACCCCTCGCGGTGGTCTTGAGTGTAGTCCATAGGGAATTAGCTAGTTAGGCAATAATATTAAGTAGTAATTAGGTATAATAATTAGAACATACATCATTGGCAGCTAGGTTATGTTAGAACTAACAGTTTAGTCCCATGTCAGTCAGTTTAGTAGTTATAGTTAGCACTAGTAATTGTAGTTAGTACCAGTAATCACGGTTAGTATCGTAATATTAGTTAGGATTGTTAGTAACTGTTACTTGTTGTTAGTATGTGAAATCCGGTTGTAGATTGACCCCCCAGAGGCCTGCGTAAGTCACCTGCTCCAAGGTGCGGGCCCTCTGCAAGAAAGGGGCAATCTACCGTTCTCTAGCTAGATTTCTAGGCCCCGGTTAAAAGTGCTGGTAACCTCATTTGCATAATTGCGGTAATATCGTTTAGGAACCGAATGGTAGATTACCAACCCAGGTTATGGCTCTAAATGTCGGTATTAAGTCTAGTTAGTAGTGCCTGTAGTGTGTAAAAAAGGCCTTGGTTAGTATCAAGTAGTTCGTAGTAGGTTATGGTAGGTAGCAATCGGTAGTATTTAACATTATCCTGTTCAGTGGCCAGGTTTGGGCCCTAATTAAGTGTTATCCGTCAGTCATAGCAAATAGGTTACACTTCATATACTGAGTAATACGTAGTAGTTAGTGTAAGTCAGTTTAGCTGGAGTTCTAGGTTTATAGTAAGTACTGAGTAGTGCACACGTGACTCCATTCCCTTGAGAGGCTCGGGCAGAGCCTCATTTGCATATTCTAGCCAAGTAGGCCGGAACGGCCCCAAGCTTGGTCCTCTTCGTTCGTCTGATCTTCAAAAACGTCAGTTTTCGTTTGTTTTCAACCTAAAAGTACGAAATAACACATTACACGTTGCGCAATGCACAATTCGGGTCTCAAACCCTCACGTGAAAGCCAATCGGTCCGGACAATAGCTGCTGGGGTTTTATTCCCCACCACCTCTGTTTCTAATGGGTTTTAACCCATTTGATTCAGGTAGCCGATCGACGCTTGCTCATCGCTAACTGAGTCCTCTGTTGCTGCGAAGATCGATTCTTTGGTGCTGATCCTGTGTGAGTCAGATCAGTGTGAAATTCACGTGGAGCGGTGTCCCGTCAGTCCAGTCAGTAGTAGTATCAGTAGTTCAGTGGATCCGGAAGTAGATCCAGTCACAGTCCAGTCTTGTTGCCCTCCAGTGAATCTGTTCAGTTCGGAACTATCAGTCTAAGGTACTGCCAGTATTCGAGGACTGGGTGCAGATAATCAGCGCACCGTGCAGCAGCGTCCGTTGGTCAAACCTGAGTCACCTGTTGGGAAAATCTTAGCGTTCAATACCTAAAAGCCTGTTTTCTAGTTCTCTATCTAAAACGATATGTTCAGCGAAAGTGGTACCGCGTACCTCCTGATCCTTACCACCGAAGCTTCTCTGTAAAACAATTATTGTTCCATCTATTGTATCGTAATCTAATATTGAGATAACTATCTGAGGAAGCCGATCCGACCTTTCCGACAATAACCGACACTCTTCCGGCCTGTAACTGTCATTATCCGTTTCAGAGACGGACCTCTTCTCGAAATTCAGTTATTCTGGGCAGTCAATTATACGGAGACGCCAGAGCAAAGCCAACCTCGCTCCCACTCGATTCGGATAATAAAAGGTGTTAACTAGTTTAACTTGCGTATGTGGTCCCAAGAGTTACTGTAAGGGACAGAGTCACAGTAGAGGCTAGCACAGAGCCTAAGAGTTGAGTTGAGATATGCGTGTGCGCCTGTCAAATCCTAGTGAGAACACTTGGTGGCTCTACTGTCCTGTGATGATAGTTACTGAACTCGGTGGTGTAAAAGTGTCCAGGAAACTTTTCGACTCTCTAAGGACATGAGCCGGCAAGGTGCGGTGGTGGAAAAGTGTCCAGGAAACTTTTCGACTTTCTGCGGACTTGAGCCGGGAAGGTGCGGTGGTGTAAAAGTGTCCAGGACGTTGCGCGACTCTCTAAGGACATGAGCCGGCAAGGTGCGGTGGTGGAAAAGTGTCCAGGAAACTTCACCACTCTCTCCGGACATGAGTAGGCAAGGTGCGGTTGTGAAAAAGTCTCCTGGAAAAGTGTCGAGTAATTCTTGCGGGGGCTCGAATCACGGACAGTAGAGCCACCAAGTGTTCTCACTAGGATTTGACAGACGCAATAAAGTATATAGGATACCGGGTAGTTAGCCCATATCAGCACTAGAGTGGGTATATAAGCATGAAGATTGTACTGTAACGACCCCGAAACCGGAGATAAAGCACATAGGATACCGGATAGTTAGCCCATATCAGCACTAGAGTGGGTATATAAGCCTGAAGATTGTACTGTAACGACCCCGAAACCGGATAACCAGCCCTAACCGTGAAAGTACCAGTCAAACCAAACCAAAAGGCAATTCTGGCAGACAGTATATTGTCATACTGTTGACTGTACATCTGTAACTGCAGTGAACCATTGTCTGCTGGAATTTGGTAACCCTGTGTGTTCAATTTGTAATAATAAATAATTATCCTTTTAGCTGCTTCGGCTTTCGCGTACGTTTCAGAGATCCCCAACTCTATCCGTATTGAGGTTAGAGTTGAACTACAGTCGCCCATTGAGACTATAAATCCCAGTTTCCCCTGCCTAAAACGATCTCACCCCGTTTGACCCCATTTTAGGTCAGCTATTGAGCCCTGGTTGTCAGCACACCACTACAGCCGGTGCATCAATCTAAGCGAAGATTAATTTTTGCGTGCCGACCTTGACTCGTGTCTTGGATCCTGATCAGATCTCTAGTCTATTCTAGCCCCTAACCAATTACATACGACCCCGAACAGAACAGGAGTTTATTGGAGATCACGACCCCCTCCAATTCAGAGAAATCCAGTACAGATCTGACAGAGTCTATTACAAATGTTTTGGGCCAAGGACTATTATTATAGAGTATAATTTCTTTAACATTTTCTTTCCTAATGTGGTAGTATCCGGTAGCCGGGCATAGACCGAATATGATGAATTTATTACAAATTCTCCTCCTCTGGAGGATTCTAAAATATACAGTTTACATAGGCAAACTTCCAATGTGAACAGGATAGGTCGTGGCGGCTGAGTGGTTAAGACGTTCGACGTTGGATCCGATAGTCCGAGGTTAGAATCCCCGCTGTACAGGGCTTGCACAAACAACATTGAACAAGGGATTAAGCACATATTGGTTCACAGTAGGCTCTAGTCAACCCTGCTATCCATCTTTAATTTATCGGTAAATGGTTACCACTATTGTGGGAATGCAGCAGAAGCTCCGTGTAGAGCGCAACGTCTTGAAGCGCCGGTCCCTCTTGTACGGATGCAGTCATGATTTGAGGTTTTACGGCTTTGTATCTGGCAATGAGCACCGGTACCCCTTATCCTTGAATTGGATGGAAATTTTTACAGGCGCTCACAATTTGATTCTAATCCTTTTTGGTCAGACTTTAGTTAACGTACGAAATTTGAATGTAATAGGAATAATTTATGTGGTCATCGCCAGTACAATAAATTTGCTGCGCCCAAAGGAAAAACATGAAGCGAATTTTTTAAATTTAAAATAAATTCAAAACCAGGAAGGTTTTTCGCCTGGCGTATGTTAATGACTAGATGTGCTCTTGATAATATTGTTATTGTTTTACAGACATGTTTTCTCCGTGTCAGGTTCTGCTTCAAGGGGCTTCCACCAAATTGCACCTTTTCCCAGACACCTATCTTTTAAAACAAGTGTTGAAGTCGTTTGCTGATAACTTGATATATATTCTTTGAACATGTAATCAGGTAACCTTCAGTGTTGATGTTTATGCTCTCACAAAATGATTGTCGCCATTGCTGTAACAGTTTTAGCGACTTTTTGGTGTTTTTGGCAGTATTACAAGGCATTTGCTAAACCAACAGCAACAAAGTTTCTGCCAGGCCCGAGAGGGTTGCCTTTTGTTGGTCATTTACTTTATTTGGATGTAAAATACCCCTACCTGGTCTTGGAATCCTGGGCAAAGAAGCATGGCCCTGTCTATAGCTTGCGCTTTGGAAGTCAGCATGTCGTTTGCCTAAACTCGGCAGAACTAATCCGTGAAGCCTTCGTTTCTAAGGGCGAAAACTTTTCGTATCGTCCCCAGCTGAAGTGCTTCCTGAAATTACACAGTAAGATTTGACGATTGCGCAAAATCTAACTTAATGTGTCAGCTGCAGTTGCAGTGCTTAGTTGTTCCTGTAGGAGAATATTAAGGAGTCGTCCATTTGGTGTAGAATGCTCCCCATTCAACTTCCGAGTCGCATCTATTTTTAGCAATTGGCCAAGTTTCGAATAAACCATACCTGTGCGACTCGGGTACAGCAATCGCCTGTTGGAGTAATTGCAAACTAAATAAATGTTGGTTTTACCATGGGCCAAAACTGAACTAACCAACCTTGCTCATCAATTCAACAGTATATGCTTAACAACTACATGGCTTAATCATTGAAATGCAACTATTTCGGGCCCGATGATTTTTCTGAGATTGAAAAATGCAGCAGAAAATGTTTGGAAAAATTGTAAATGGAGAATTATCCTTTTAGAGCACTTCTGCAGAACGCAGGTGCAACCAACTGTATAATTCAAAACCAAAAATCTTATTGTGCAACAAATGAAACCAATCCGCTTACGTTTTTTGCACAGATTGTGTTGTAATATTATCAGCTGAAATGAGCATAATTTCGTAGCAAAAATTCTCTAGCTATTCTCTGCAAGAACCTAACCTATGTATAAACAAAATACCAACATGTGAATACGGAATATCAAAATTTTTTACTATCAAAGTCACTCTTTTTCGGTAGCTATCCAATAATAAACAATTATTAAACACTGTACCTCTGGGATACTGTTGTTCAGCTTGACCCAATCTGGAGTTACGCTTCCTTTGCTAATGCAACAGTTTAGTCTGGTAGAGTTGCCATAAAATATGAAATCCTTAATGATTTGATTTGTCAACCTTGAGGAGAGCTAAGATCAAAGTCACCTTAATCATTCTTTTGTTATAACATTTTCCAAAAAACTTAAAGCATGACTGAAAACTGCTGTTAGAAACAGGTCATAAAACAGATATAAAATCTTCTACCAATTGCACAAATAGTCGCTGTCGTCACAATTTCAGCCAGCATACAAATTCCAAACATAAATTCTTAAAGTTACATACAAAATAAACGTTGACTGTAGATTCATGCTAAAATTAACACTAGAACCGGTCCGTATCCAAAAGCCACCGGTCCTGGTTCTAGAAATCCTCCCGTCTCCGTCTACTGGTTCTCTTGAAACCGGTTTCAGCACTACTATAAAGTATACTTATGCCATCGTAGTTGAATGAGGTTATTTTCTAGCTATCTGTTATTTTAGAAGGTAGTTATGGAATAAATACATTGGATGGGCCACGAATGAAAGAACTGAGAAGATTCACCTTGTCCGTGTTGAAAGATCTAGGAGTTGGGCGAAGTAATGTAGAAGAAAAGATTCACAATGAGGTTTGTAAATCTAACTATTAAACAATTCTTACTAATTGCTGGATGCTAATCCAAGTTTGTATAATGGACAGTTTCAGACTGCACACAATGCTTATTATCCGACATATAATTCATGTTGCCATTCGCTAGCCGGGCGGAACGGCAAAAATTTATCACGGGCCGGACCGGGTGGGCCGCAGAAATATGTTCGATCTCAGCATTTCTCGGGTCGGACCGGGCTTTGCAGCCCTCTAAGGCGCACCCGTGGTGTGCTATCAATTTAGCAAAATAATTAAATTTTAGGTCAGTGACCTTCGAGACAACATGATTGGCGCAAATGAAGTGGCTACCGACTTAACATTCCTATTTAAAACGGCTGTGGCGAATATTATATACTATTTGTTATTCGGAGGAACACTAGGATATAACAACGAAGAATTCAGAGTGTTTGAAGAACGAAGCTCCGGTAAGTTTTATATTCACTTTAAGCAAAATGGCTTTAACTTCTCTGCATATATAAACTATTCTAGATATGAAACGGATTAAATTCAATTGCTTACTGCCAATATGCTTTTTAGACGTCTGCCGCTGAATACTTACTTAATCGACTTACAATGCGTTTTAAAACCAACATTTCACACTTAGCCTAAACATTATCATAATTTACAATGTATTTAGAGAACATGTTGCGAATTATGCAATGCAGTATTTTGGAGTTCTATCCATTGGTTAGACAATTTCTGTTGCCGTTTCTGACTCCTTTCCGATCATTTATGGATAACAAAGCGATCATTGACAGGTTTTTGGAAGAAAAGGCGGCGCTACATAGGGAAGAAGCAAATGAAAACAGTGGTGAGTTTCCGTTGTTTGTTTTGATGCATATTGTCTTGATTAATAGAACATTTTTATTTCATCTACTATGGGATGCATCATTAGCTAATCGGGTTGCTATTTTAGTGTTGAAATCGTCATCCTTTTGGGCGCACATGAATTATTACAGTATAGCCCAGCTAAATCAAATATGCTTTTCAGTATTCAGTTTTTGGACACCACAAAATTGTGTCAATTATTACTGACTGCAAATCGCAAACTTGCATCAGCGGAGAAGAGCGAATTAAGTGAGCGAGACAAGCATGAAACGGTATACTAATTAATGTTTTAATCCCTTGGTATGCTCACAAAATCTGATTTCTAGTGGAATGGATGTAAAATAGAAAAACGATTGAAAATTTTCACATTTATCATTAATAGCGTTTACGCTATTGAATTATTAGTTAATCCAACGTACTGATTAATTTTCTTTCGTACGCTTATATTATATTATACTTACTATTTTTGCTCTATCGATAATTAGGTGTGTTCTGATTGTTTGCATTGTTGTTTCCCTACTGAATATTGTAGCTGTTTCCCGATGTCGGGCGCTATAACTCTATTAGTAGTGATTGGTAGTGATTGAACAGTAGGCAGTGCTCTCAAAAGCTTTATTTCGAGCTATAAAGGGATCAACTGTGTTCGGCCGTGCGCTGTTACACTTTAATTTGTATAAATTTAAAAATTAGTGCTTAAACTTTCAATTTTAGAGTTCACCGATTACACATACGCATTTCTTATGAAAGCTGCACGAATGAATGATGAACGAAATACTATCTTCACAAGTGATCAGCTAAGAGCGTCGCTTCACGATCTCTTTATTGCTGGGTTTGAAACTGTTGTCAACACTTTGTTATGGGGACTTTTTATACTGTGCCATCATCCGGAAATGCAGGATAGAATGTACCACGAAATGAGCGATACGTTAGGAAGAGAGCCTCAATGGAATGATCTAAAATTACTACCATATACTAATGCAGTAATTGCAGAAATTCAACGTTATGCATGCATTGTCCCAACGGGCGTATTCCATAGAAATGCTGAGCCAACAGAATTGGCAGGTTACTACATACCCAAAGATTCATTGATTATTTCCAACTTTTGGACATCATTTCGGGATCCCAAATATTTCAAAAACCCTGACTACTTTGATCCAACCAGATTTCTTGGAAACACTGCTGAAGTGAAAGAGCGATGGGAAGCGCTGATGCCGTTTTCCATTGGAAAGCGAGCTTGCTTGGGTGAAACATTAGCAAGGATGGAACTATTTGTATTCTTCACGTCTCTCGTGTTTCGATGTAAATTCAGCTTTCCAAATGATAAACCTCCCCCAGCACTCGGTGCCCCGCCAAGAGCAGGCATCACCATTGCACCTCCAGTTTACGAAGTAGTTACACGTTCACGTGAAACGGAGTTTTAACTTTTTATTGTACTGAAAATAAATCAGCGAATGCAAGTACTGTGCAATGTAATCAATAAATGTATGCAATGTAACATCATACCATCGATTGTATATCACTCGTTACTTTTGCCATAATATTCAGTCCCACTCGATACGGAATCCCACTCGGAATTTTAAATCGTTCCAATATTTAAGCAATACACGTCCCACGCGGTACTTTTGAGTCTCACTCGGTAGTGTTACGACCTACTCGGTACTTTTGAGTCGCACTCGGTCCCTTGGAATCTCACTCAATACTTAATTGTACCTCTCCGTTCTAGAGCAGACTAAATTTAATGTTAGAATTCGCTAGAAAGTGGGATAAAATAATTTGTTCAGAAACTGCTGAAGTTAGAACACTGAATCTTTTGTCTTTGTTTAATTTACTATAACCTTTTCGTTTGCTGGTGTGTTTCTATGAATAAATTTACTAACAACATAACTGAGTTCAGAAAATTGAAGTGAAAGCTGTGGAAAAGTTTGTAGCAATTCCTTCCCATTCGTCTAGGGGAAATTACTAAATTAGCGCCATGTGTATAAAAATGTACTTCCCCACTCACGCCGGGTCCAATTCTGGGGGCATACTATGACTCTGGACCATAGGGTCTACCATACCTGAACGGAAGGCCAAATTTCACTGACCCTTGTGGAAGCAAATTTGGGTACCCCTTGTGAGAGCGATTTTTCTTAGGGGTACTTTTGAAGGCGATTTTTAAGCGATTTTTGCCATTTTTTAACAAAAAACAGCTATTTTTTTAGCAAAAACGCGTTTTTAGGACGTTTTTTCGCAAAAAATAGTGATTTTAAGTGAAAAATTCCGGCGAAGCCGGAAAATTTTTGGAAATTTTAGTCGTAAAACCTATTTTTCGGGCAATTATTTTACCCCTTGTGGCCAATTTTCTTACCCCTTGTGATAGCAATTTTGCGACCCCTTGTGGACGACTTCGCCGAGGGGGGGAATTCCCCCCCTTTCCCCCCCTTGTCCACCTGTGGGGTCTACCCTTTCTTTTTTCTCGAGCGGGGTCTACTCGTTTGTAGGACTGTGGGGGGCCTGCGCCCCTCCCGCAATTCCCCCTCCCCACGTTACCCTATGGTCCCGGTAAAAGGCAA
>JASAND010010266.1:0-21503 GCA_030248195.1 Trissonchulus latispiculum
AGTGACGAACAACTGAATTTAAAGTTGTTCTAAATCTTGTACAGATTTCATGGTCAGTGAGCGCTGACAAAAGTCAGAAATTTTACTACTATTGCGGTATGACGCCAACATTTGGATTCTCCAAAAGCAAATATATACTTAAATTCTCATAACAGCTATTTATATACTTAAATATTTAAATTAATTTAAATTAGCTAAAAAATTTTTCTTGTAGGTCTGCCTTCCCGACCAACACGGAGGCCATTACAGCTGCAACTCCACCGGAGATATCGTTTGTGATACACATTACTACCAACCCGATACCTACTGCTCCGTGTACTGTAAGCCTGGGGAGTACGGTCACTACACCTGCGGGCCGGAGGGCGAAAAACTGTGCAACTACGGCTATGTGGGCCGCAATTGTACCTGTTCAAATGCCACTGGCTCCGGGCATTTCTATTGCGACGAAACGTCGGGTCAGAAAATCTGTATCCCACCCTGGATGGGACCCGAGTGTGACTGCGATGGGTCGGCCAAGGATCCGGCCTATTACTGTACGGACAGTCATGGGCGAGTTTGTAGCCCAGATTACTACGGTCCAAACTGTCTGCACTGTGCCCCACCGCACCCAGAACTGGATTACTACGTCTGTAATGTGAGTAGTGGTGCTAAGATTTGCCATGAAGATTTCTATGGGGCAGACTGTCTGACGTTCTGTCGCAATACGAGCCAGTACAGTTGTAACAGTACAACGGGGGACCGTATATGTAACGGTAGCTATTACGGTCCCTCCTGTACGGTATACTGTAATGCTACGCTGGAGGATAGCTACGTTTGCGATCCAAGTACCGGCGCGCGACTGTGCAAACAGGGCTGGTCCGGTCGCAATTGCGATTCAAAGGTTCACAGTCCCTACGAACCAGCATTCATAGCGACACTGGTCGTTAGCCTGATCGTTATCCTGGTTCTACTGGTCCTTCTAGTCATCCGGTCGCACCAGAAAGGCAGTCGACTGACCTGGCTTAAGGCTCGTCTGGCCGAAATGTACGACTGTCGTAAAAACTGCTCCAAACAAAGCTTGACCAGTGGTCAAGCTCCCCCCGTCCACCCGATGACCCTTAGGAATGGTCATATGGAGACGCCTCCCGGGGACCATCTTAGGTATCAGTCAACTCAGAGTCACCCCTGCGCGCACCAGCGCAACTCAACCTACTCTGAACCCGATGAACCGATTTATGATGACCCGGAAAATTGTCCGGGTCCGAATCCGAAATCCAGTGTGTTCTCGGAAAACACCTGGAATTCGCATTCGGATTATAACAGTGACTTTGCCGATGATTGGGATTGACACAACTTTGTTTGTATATATGTTATGCTTGGAACTGGAAATTAAAATTAAAGAAAATAAAAATAAAATAATAAATAAAAATGATGGTTCCGACTAAAATTTAACATAACAAAGTCGAAACTAAAAAGGTAATATAATGAAGATAAAAAATTTAAAAATATACGACGTCAATAAAGGGACGCACAAGAACATAGAACATTTACTTAAAGATTTAACGAGACCTGCTGATGGCTCAGTGGTAGAGCTCCCACTTTTCGATCAAGACTTTGTTGGTTCGATTCTCGGCATGGAAACTTTTTGTTAAATTTTTATTTTTTGTTATTTTTATTTTTATTTTTTGTTATTTTGTTGTTTTTAGTTCTAATTCCGGCTCTTAACTAGCAAACAGCAGCTTAGAAATGTTGCTAGTGGCAAGCCTTAATTAAAACTTGAAAATTGTGTTGGAAGCTTCTGTTTTTGAAGTAACATTATAAAGATGTTGGGAAACGTAGATAACTGTTAAAACTTTCACATTCACAATGACCTTGTGCTGAGCATCAGCTTAATTTGTTGTTAGGTCTTTGATTTTAATTCTAATTTATTTTTCCAAATTCTAATACAAATACTGGGGACTATTTAACATATTTGTTGGTTAATAAATGCCTCGTTTCATTTCAATTGGATACTGAATTTTTGAGCATGTTTTAATTAACACGCTGGAATGCATGAACGTGCCATTTACATAGCTGTGAGCTAAGACTTAGTAAGGCACTTCAAAAAATTAATTAACAGTCATGGGCTCTTTGCTAATTAATGATGACAGAAGCAGACGAATTTGGCTGCAGAAGGAAATTACCGAAAAATTCTTAATTAAAGGCACGCTCGTTTTTTCTGTACTCTGACAAAACCTAGTCTTTACGGAGCAGTCAAAACACGACCGACCAATATTTTTACTTTTTACTTAATAATTAAAGCAGTTGTTTTTAGTTACTTTTGTTTTTGTTTTGAACATTAAATGTAAATGAGTAGGGTATAGATAAATTGACAGTATCTAAATTAATTTTTGGTTTCTGTTTCGGACATAGATATCTGCAATAGATATACATGAAAGAAATCTAATTGTCACTTCAGCACCTGGGACCGAAAAATTCGAGCCTCGGGTAGGATTCGGTCCAAAGACACGGGGATAAAGGCAATCCAAGGCCCTATTCGCGCGGGAGTTAAAAGAGTAGAGTTAAAAAGTTTTAGCTCATTGACACCTTCACCTGAGTTAAAATTAACTGTTTAACTCTTTTAACCCCTGTGCGCGAAAAGGATTGAGTTAATTTTAACTCTTTTAACTCATTCAACTTGCAGCGCGAAAAGACCCTTAGACAGACTAGGCTTTAGGCTAACTTCCTGCTGCTTATCAGTCATGAAAGAAAGAAGTTTGCCCAGCTCCAGTAGCCCGACCTAACCGTGTACCGATTGTGTCTCAGTTTCGCCGTTTTTTTCCTTGGCGCAGGCACCCTAGGAAATTTGTAAGTCATAAATACCTGCGGGTATAAATAGACCCGTACAATTTCTTGGCACCTCTTCAGAAAAGAGTTACGCGGAGTTAAACAAGTTAACTTTAACTGGATCCTGATGAAAAACTCATGAAAACATTAAACGAGGGAAAGTCAAGCTTGAGTGGAGTTAAACTAGTTAAAAGAGTTATTTTTAACCACATTTTACTTTATTTTAGGCTTTTAGGCTTTTAGGCTTTATGCAAAAGGAGTCTGGAGTTCTCATTCCATTACAGATCACAGCCAATACGAAGCTCAGGCTGCTTTTAGCCTAAAATAGCTCAATGTAACCTAAAACAGGTTTGACTTTCCAGTATTCAGGGTCATTTTTGTTGCAACGTTGTCCACACTTTCAATAAGAAAATGAAGGAAATTTGTAAGAGAAATCAGAAATCCGTGAAATTGGTGACAGGTTTCAGAAAATTCAATTTTCTTTTCAGTCTCTCAATCTGTTCAATTATACCGTTTCCATTTGTAGGCTTCTGTGTTTAAGTTGTAGTCAATGTAGAAAGTACTGGGTATATCCAATTTATCTTGCCCCACACATAACTAAACTTTATCTTAGGGTAAAAGCGTGGTAATTTGTACGATTTCCGTAGGGACTTTTGTCGATATTTAAATACAAACAAACCGACGTAAAAGCATTGAATAAATTTTAGTTATATAAGTAATATGACATATAACATGACATATGACATATGTAATAGTCATTATACGTTAGTGTGTTATAGTCAATTTCGAGATACTCAGTTTTATTAGCTAACTGAATCGTGCTATTATTAACAGATGTAATCTATTTCGACGTTTCGCTACAGCTTGATAAGGACAAGCTTTGATAACATTGGCTATTTTCAGCGCACGGGGTTAGCTGGTGCAGGAAATAACTGGAATGACCCAGCACCTGTACGCTTGATCATTCATAACTGGCTGGTATTAATTAACAACCAATTAGATTAATTTGATTGTGCTATGACGCAAATCCTTGATAGGGACACCTACGTTCTAAACTGAAATACAATAGAGTTTAACTTAAAGCGTACGGTCTCTGGTGGGCTTATTGGCAAGAAATTTCTAACAGAGCTTTCATGGGCTTGCTTCCTTACAGTTAGTCTGACATAAAGCCGAGAATGAAACGGTCCTTGTACAGGCTTCAAGGCTCAGAGATTTAGCTTTATGTTAGAAATAAGTTTGAAGACGGTATTTTAGCGTCTACTGTTCTCTGTCCTTTAAAACTGAAACTACTGATTCGCATAACCCTAAATACTGAAGGTAGTTTGGTACTTGGTTTGGAGAACGCCAGAATATTTGAAGCGACACCAAAAATACCTATTTTTTTCTAATTTAGGTCCGCTTAATCCGAGTAAAAGCTTAATCCTTATTAGTAGGTAGCTGTCTTTTGCTCTAACAGGATTCTTTGTTACTTATATCTGTAGAACAAGTGTATCCACTCTTTGACTTACGTGGGCTCACGTGGAGTAAGCCACAAATACAGAATTTCTCATATTCATCTGCAAAACATTAGAGACTACAAAGATAGGAAAATCCGTTTGCGAGAACATTTGCTCTCTCTGCGGCGGTAGTGGGGGATTCCGAACTGCCATTTTATGACTACTTAAACGCTGCAGTACGACAAGCTGCAAGTACGACAATGTTTAATTAGTGACCGGTGTTTAGCGGATTTTGCGAGCTTTCATTACGCAGAAAATCAGGTGCAAAAATGAACTAGAAGTTGAGTTGAAGTTGAAGTTGAGACCAACTAGAATCGGTGCACTGGCTAATCTAGAATTTAAAGTCAGTAAGGCGAAGTTTAGTCACTACTGCAGCAATTTATTAAGAAGTGTCGCGACTGTTGAGGAATAAATGGTAAACCTACGATAATGCCAGTACAGGATCCATGTCATGTTAGCAGAGTTGGCTAATTTTCACTAGGGAAAAGACTGTAATATTTGGATTTTCCATGAGTCTTAAAATCAGATAGTTAACTTTATTTTTGCCTAGCTCTTTCCATTTGGTCATAATTGAAAGTCCACCAGCTACAGTGTAAAACATAGGAAATTCCGGGAAAAATTTGAATTGAATTGAATTGAACGTTGAACTTCTCTTGAGAAGTACAACTACTTAGTGGCGAAGTTCAGAAAATCGACAGTTTGTCAATCAGTAAAAAACTTTCTGTTAACTTAATAGAGCCTGAGCTTAGTTTGTGTGCCGACCGGCTGCTTGTGCTTGAAATGCTTGCCTGGCATTGTTAGCAGGTGCGTAGTAAACTGCTAACTCTCTTTCATGATTCGCTCATTTGGACTCGATTAGATTTTATTTCGTTTTTGAAGCATGCCCTCAACGATGTTCAAATTTCAAAACACATACAGAACTGCCCTAGGTTTATGTAAAAGGAAGTGCAAAATAGGAAATCTCATGAAATGCACGGTTTTGTAGAGATCGTGAAAAAGCTAAGATCACTGACAAGTAATATAATGCAACAGGTCGGCTGCTGCTGCAGCAGGACAAAGTAAGGAACTGGTTCAAAAATGAAAGCGTATATTCAAAATATACGTAATTTTTGATACGCTTTAATTGAAAACGTATATACGCTTTCTGATACGATTTTTTTATCCGGAGTAGTCCAAGCTCGGAGATTTGAACTTCTTTTTTGTGATAAAAACTTGCGCTGCCATTGTAATCGTGCGTGTCGGAAACAGCTTACAAAGGCAAGATTTAGCATACAGCCAGAAAGTCTGCAACCATGAAGATTTGAAAAATACGCTTTCAAGGCTCTATAAATGAAACGTATATACGCTTTCATTGAGAAATATTTTTGAACCAGACCCTAATTAAGCTGACGGAGTGTAAAAATGTCAAAAAAGTTTGCGTATGTTTTTATGTTAAACAACAATATAATAAATTATTATATTAAATTTTATTATTTATGCTTTCATATCCTTCTCTATAGTGATCTATTTAGCCGATAAATAGTGTTCCTTGCATACGCTAGAGCTTTAATAGTTACGCTTAGCGCCTGAACTGCGTGATGAAGCCTTAACAAGAACTATGTTTACAGAGAAAGCAATAAATTCTTGAGTAGCAACATAAGAAGTTGTTGATTGCATCATCCCCAGTACCGAGTTAGAATTTTTACATCTACATTGTGGTTGTTCATGATTTACAACTAATGTAAGAAAGTATTGCCTGGAACTTGAAGAGCCAGTATAAATTCTGTGGCAGGTCTAGTGGATACCATTCGTACCCTTGCACCTGCTTTTATGATACTCCAGGGTAAAATTTAGCACTGAAATACTGATTTAGGAAAAATAAACCTTTTGAAGTTCGGACAATTACAAAGATAGTGATACTACTGGTCGAAGTGCATGTTGTATTTATGATTTTTGTCTCATTAATTTTAAGATCATTTACTTATCAAAAGTAGCATCATTCTACAACAGACATTCTTCAAAGTAATCACGCAGAGCCAGTTTTGGAAGTCTTCTTTATGTAGTTTTTCATTCCCATAGGTTTTGAAAAGTAATACATGAACACAGGAAACTGATGATTAATTATCTTCAAGTTAACATCCTTATAATTAATTATTTACAACTGTGCGCAAGAATTATCTATTAAACGTCTCTGATCCCGTCTGTATTTCGTCAATACGAACTAATGAAAACGACAAATTGATTTTTTAAACTACTGGCAGGATGGCACATAGAGAAATAAAGTTTTGTACACGCTTTTGATGTACCTATTTTTCTTAATAAAACCCAACTGTGCATTCAAGCTATAATTTACCAGTAGTCTATTTTATTTTTTCGGATAGTTTCTCTATGATCTTGCGTTCGGTGACAGTAGAAAATATCACCGAAATCATTTGGTGATGGTGTTGGCAAATTTTTAATTTAATTTCAGTTTTGACCTAAGATGTCACTTTTACACTGTTTTGGCGGATATCTGACGCATACTTCATTTTCTCGAATTAACATCTTCAACTTTGCCATAGTCTTTGGTTATAGTGTGTAGGTAGTATCTATTTATTTACAGGCTTAACAACTGCGGTGCGCAATGCGTTGCTGGTTTTTAATTGAGTGCCTGGCGCTGTTATTGTCATCACAAATTGGTATTTTACAAGCCACTATGTGCTGGACGGACGGTGATTGTGACATTATGGTGGGATTTCCTGGACTCTGTATGCCTTCAAGGCAATTTGGTAGTCCTGGTAGATGCCAGTGGATAGGCAGAAGAAGGAAACGATCGGCAGTTGCTTCATTTCCGATTGCTGACGATGACGATGTTGACGATGAAGACGGTATCAATTATTTTGAATGAAATTAGCCATTGACAGTTGAAACTTTACTGACTTCTTGAGTCCTTGTTCAAACTGCTTTCAGTATGCTTTCAAATTAAAAGATGTAAATTTTCTGTTTGCATTGTTCTACTTGGGTCTTTGTGGATGGCTGTGTAGTTTTTCAAAAACCTATAACCCTTTATAACAAATACCAATATTAGCATACCGTTCAACAAATCTGGGGTTGGTGTGATACAATTAAAGCCATGCTTACACACAAAAAAGAACGCAGACGGAATGGTTAGACTACTAACATATATATTGAAATGCCCATTTAGATTACAATTACCATCGTGCAAACACTTGTATCCAATTGTACGTAAGTTCAAGCTTCCCGAGCTATAAGGGTATCACCGTCATTGTATCAATATCGCCTCGGCACATGTATCACTTGGGACTGCCCACGTCGACAGCGAGTTGCACGATTTGCAAAAAAAATAACATTACTAGACACTTGTTCATAGGAGTCACGATGGGTACGGGTATGATGAAAGCAAACTATGTCGAAAGCCATAGCAGTTGATAAGGCCTACGCTGCTTGTAGACTTAACACGGCCAATGATGAAGACAAAAGAAGCAGAACACTTGCAAAGGAGACACCGTCAACATTTTAGGAACATATCATTAATTGAAATAGAATCTACTTGTGTCCAGAAACTTATAGCAAAGCAAGCGATCACGGAGTAATTAGTGTTTGCATCGCTTTCGGTTTTAAAGCAAGAGCGATTGAAATCCACCCTAATAGAAATTTTGCGACTATTGCTACAGCGGAAGAGGAAAATACAGATTGGAACTGTGGATAGTCTTGCATAACGTTTGCCAAACCTGAAGTTGTCAGTCCACTTCCACATGCTTTGCAATTTTCAAAAAACAATACATTATACCATGGGATTTAGAAATGTGAATGCACGTAGTTTGCTTGACGTAAAAAGCTACATACGAGATTAGCCTTAACTTGTGTAATAACTTTGTGTGAATTTGACAATGAAAGCATCAACTATGTGCTGGCTAAAACACAGCGCAATTTGTGATTATGTTAGCACCATTTTTATGACAGAACAAATAAGCTTAGCACGAATATGTTGTTTACTTGAATTCCAACCCTATTATATCTAATATTTCAAGTGAAGTAGAATAAGATTTTCTAATTTCCTAAGTGCTCAGCTCATTCAATGCAACCATGGTTTGGTAGGCTGGAAATCAGTTGCGGAGTTTGTGAGCAAAATAATTTTACAATTTTATGTCATCATTAGTTTAGACTTGCAACAAATTGTCGTAAGCACATTGCAGACTAGCAACCACCAAATTTATTTGTAGGACATTAACTTATAATTTGCTTGGAAGAATACATCTCGGAGGAACGACCCACTCCTTATATTAATCAATGAATCCGCAAAAATGTCTGTTACAAACAGCTTGAGTGCAGGTGTGGTTGGTTCGGTTGGTATGCGTTGTGCCCTTTAGCTTGGCAACATGATCCGGTCTCATCTCCTGCTGGACTATTCCATAGCAGCACTAAAATGTAAACTTGCTGTGGTGTCTGCAGACAGAAACTACAATGCTCACAAGTTTAAGATTGTATTTACCTTGCTTCAACTTCATTGCCCAATTGTCGCCGCCATATTTACCTGGAATCTGCAGTAGTCTCTCTACTGCGTCACTCTATCCCTATCTCTATCTCTCCTCACAATTCTGTGTTAAGTGTGCATGGAATCTGTTCAGTATTCAAGGATTCTACTATAGCTTTACAGCTTTACCTAGCGATCTCAGCTTAACTTCTTGCTTTCAGCTCAGCTCTTGACATATGTTGTCCTAATCTGTTGCAGTTGCCTTTAGTATAGGTTTCCATTAATGATTAATTGTTGAACTTTCTGAGGGATAGTTTGGAATAACGCAAGAAGCATGTTTTCATTGAAAGACTGAAAGCCATAATTTAAAGGAGTACTAACATCTGCTTGAGAAGGCTCAAATTTCACAGCTACCAGGCGAGTGCCCAAGACTTGGTATCGTTTCCACACGAAAAAAGTTTTACGTGTTGGTGCCTGATCTTTGCTTGTTATTTCCAAAGGAAAAGACAGTTTTACCGGTTTTGGTTTTAGAATTATCTTTTCATGATTCTAAAACCAGCAATTAGGCAATAAATAAATGCTCTTAAAATTGCATAAGCTATTTAAACAAAATTCATTTTTAAAATTTAAATTTAAATTAAACTAATTCAAATTTAAATTTAAACTCAAAATTTAAACTAATTTATGGAAGACTATGCATAGAAGAAGATTGACTAAGAGCGTTCAGATGCGTCTATTTTTACTGTCATAGTGTAGTTGGTTGTGTTTAAACTGATTTCAACAGTTACGTAGTAGTTTCTGAATTGGAATAGCTCCTGCGCAACAAATCTTTGACTTACCGTTTGTCGTTTGCTCTTTCTTAAGAACGTTGAGCTCCCCTAATTCTAACGGTGCAAAAGTGTAGTACTTGTTCTTAAATAAAGATGGAACAAAAATTAGCTAGCTGTACGATCATATCGTGCAATATCAAACATGACTAATTTAGGTTGTCACCATACATTAACATAGGGTCGGGTCCTGGGGGGGGCTTGTCTCCAAAAAATTTTGAGGGGGCTTGTACCTTGAAGAAAAATTTTCAGGGGGGCTTGTACCTCAAGAAAAAATTTGTAAAATTTTTCGAAAAATTAACGCTAATTTTATTAAAATTAGCAATTTTTTACCAAAATTTGCAAAAAATCTTCAATTTTTGAAAAAAATCTCAAAATTTTGCCCAATTTTTCCGAAAAATTAAACATTTTAGCTAAAAGATTCCGGCAAAGCCGGAAATTTTCTGAAATTTTACTGTAAAAACTAATTTCTCCGGCTGTTTTTGGTTACCCCTTGGCCATTTTTTCTTTACCCCTTGTCCCCGACGGCGATAGGGCTTGTACCTTGTCCGGGTTGGGGGGGGGGGCTTGGACCCCCCCCCAGACCCCCCCCCCGCGTTAACCTATGGTTGTCACTATCTGTTTTCCGATCTTGAATAACTTCACAATATATTCGTTCAACGGAAGCACTAAAAATTGGATTTCTCACATGAATTAGAAATGCCTCCGGTCTGATTCAAGATGAGGAGGATAACTGAGGCTCGGCAAAAGCCATCAAATAATTTTGATTAATACTTGTTTGCTTAAACCTTTGAAATATTAGTCTATGTTTTCCTGGAGCTGTCTTTTAGGCTAAACGTTAAGCCTGCCGTACTAAGTGTCGAAAGTTTGGGTTAGCCTTTATAGTTCCGTATCAGTTATTGAACAAAAAGTAGCATTTCGGTTGCGACACTCTATTTAATTATAACAATTCTTCGTTGCTCAAACAAAAATAATTCTAATAATGCGCGTCTTCTAATTCCATTCAATGTAGCATTGAATGGTGTATGTTATTACAGTAATAGCAAGAGTGCATAATTGCACTATATTTAAGAAGAAGAGTAAGCCACTAGAGGGCTTCTCTTCACTGCATTGCGTAACGATGCTCCGACCACAATACGCGAATGTTCCCCCGTTTGGTGGAGGGGTAGTCGAAAGAGGTCCCCGTTGGGGGGGGGGGGTCGTCAACAGCCAATCAGATTGCAGAAACCCCCTCCGTTTGGGGGGGGGTCTAGCAAAGGATTACGGTAGTTACAGCTTATTTCCAAAAAGGGTCCCCGTTTGGGGGGGGGGTCGATCTGGTCTGGTCAAAACCCCCCACCCCCAAACGGGGGAACATTCGCGTATTGTGGTCGGAGCACCGTTACGCAATGCCAAGAAGAGAAGCCCTCTAGTGGGTTACTCTTCTTCTTAAATTAAGGGAATTAATTATGGACTCTTGGTAATAGCTATGCATCCGTATGTTCTTCATCCAATAATTTCTGAGAATCCTTCATTTGAAGGAGACCTTATGCATGCTGGCATTTGCAGTGGATGACGGAACCTTATTAATACCTGTCGTCTTTTTGGCGATCGGAGATAACTATTGTTTTATGCGTGGTTTTAAATTATGCGTCAATAGTAACCGCATGCACTTAAATGTCAAGAGTGACAGAAATTGATCGCCAGGAAGCGAAACGAGAATTCCCAATTGAAAATGGTTGGACAATTTCAATTAAAAGTAAATCGATTGTAACTGGGCAGTCGGGCAAAACAAGGCGAAGGCATCTGGGATTACAGTGCACAACTGTTTCAGAGTTTCAAAGTTTCAGACAATTCATCTGTGTTAGCAACCATAATATAGCCTCATATGCCAAAGCAGTACTATTTTTGTATTATGATGAAAACTGTATTAGGTTTCCTTCTAACTTTATCCGTACTCCTTCACTAATTATGTAGGGGCGCGATAGCGCCCCTACATAATATGGGTGTAAATGCGTCTGCGCGGCCCCCTGGAGACAGTGTTGGCCTGGTGCCAGCTAATTAGAGGTCCGGGAGGGGTAAAAATGTTACCATCGTAAAGTATTCGAGCAGTACTACAAGTACCACCATACTTTTGGTTAAAATTCCGAACTTCGAAATTTTGCACTAGGCGGGAGTTACCGTGCGTTTGTTTTTTTCTCGGTTAATAACGCTTTTCGGAAGTGCTTATGTCAGCGCAGTGTTGGAACGATATGGGCATTTTGGTCCTATACTACTATTATATGTTGGTAGGCAGGGTCCTCCCATGCAACCTTTTTTTGGTCATTTTGGCACACTGCCAATTTTGGCTCTGTGCCAAGGCCCCAAAGTCGGACTTTCGCTATTTTGGCACTTGGGTTGTGATAGACTTTTTTTTCACAGGTTAGCAGCTAGATCGGTGTGGTTTGTTTTATTTGAAAATTTCGGACTATGCGCGGAATGTAACGAGGGGGATTTTCTAATTTCGCTCTGG
Source organism: Trissonchulus latispiculum (assembly GCA_030248195.1). Classification (NCBI taxonomy): domain Eukaryota; kingdom Metazoa; phylum Nematoda; class Enoplea; order Enoplida; family Ironidae; genus Trissonchulus; species Trissonchulus latispiculum. The sequence goes on from JASAND010010266.1 coordinate 12,073, forward strand.
AGCTTTCAGGAGATGGGCCCAAACTTTGCATTTTTTGACCTGTTTTGGCTAAAAGTTTCTAAGTCCCGCTTTTACTAGAAATGGCTTGAAAGTCACTAAAAATGGCGTTTTTCGGCCTTGGGGTGGAACCCATATATAGTAAATCGGGGTCGCTGAAAGCGATGAGCATACTGCCGATACCGCCCGAAGTGACCACTGGTCAGCATGGCTCCCGTGGTTCCTCGCCCAGGGTCAGAGTAGGGAAAACTCACTATAAACAGCATTTTTCGGCGTTTTTGGTTCGGGGCATATATAGTAAATCAACTACGCTCGTTTCATTGGGCATATTGCCGAAATCGAGGGAAGTGACCAGTGGTCACTACGGTCTATGGGGCCTATTGACCAGTGGTCAAACCCCTTAAAACAGCGCTTTTCGACGTGTTGGTTGGGGTCATTTATAGTAAATCGACTACGCTCGTTTCAATGGGCATATTGCCGAAATCGGGGGAAGTGACCAGTGGTCGCTACGGTCTAAGGGGCCTATTGACCAGCGGTCAAATCCCTTATAACAACGTTTTTCGGCGTTGTGGTTGGGGGCATATATAGTAAATCGACTACGCTCGTTTCAATGGGCATATTGCCGAAATCGAGGGAAGTGACCAGTGGTCACTACGGTCTATGGGGCCTATTGACCAGTGGTCAAACCCCTTAAAACAGCGCTTTTCGGCGTGTTGGTTGGGGTCATTTATAGTAAATCGACTACGCTCGTTTCAATGGGCATATTGACGAAATCGAGGGAAGTGACCAGTGGTGACTACGGTCTATGTGGCCTACTGACCACTGGTCAAACCCCCTAAAACAGCGGTTTTCTGCCCTCTGGCGGTACCCATATAGTAAATCCGTGTCGCTGAACACGATGGGCATACTGTCGAAGTCTTTGGCGAGGCGAAAAAGTTTTCTCCTTATACGTACCAGTCACAAACAGAGGTTGCAGCGGCCGAAGCTTGGGGCGGAGGTGAGAATTCAGTGGTATATTCATATAATCACTTTTATGGTAGTAGTATACAAATGGGCGTTCCAGGACAGTGGCACTTGTGGAATAATGTGGAACTTTTGTGTAACTCGTGCCACAGGCGATTTGATTTAAAAACATTTAAATTTACACAATTATGTTTAAAAGGACCACACATTACTCACTAATCGGTTGAATAGATTAGCCTAATTATTATACTATTGTAACTTATCACACAGTGTATTAAAGTTATATAATGTATAAGGTATATCATAATATGGTCAACTCATGAGACATCATAAAAAATAAACTTATAAAATCTTGCCAATATTTAAAATTCTTAATATAACTATCAAGAGGGAATGATATACATAGATTGAAACATTTAAATAAGAAAAATTTAAAAAATTAGTATTTTCTTAATCAAGCAACAATCCGTTTATTTTAACGTCCAACAGTTGATCGCTACATTTCTAACTTTAAACTATGTATTCCTAATTTCTATTACGATTAAATTTAATTCCACAATTTGTAATAATGCCAATGGCAATATGCACAACTGGAGATTAAAGACCTTCTCATTTATAAGACAACGAAATGTCAAAAAGTCTATAGTCAGTTATCAAATTCTTGATTAAAGTTGAAAACTCGTACAACGAAATCAACCTTAATTTCTGACCACATGACCAACATTTAAAGTGGCATGAACCCAGAAATATAAAACCTACTTAATCACATAATTAGGATAAATCAAGGGGTTTTAGATTAGGTTAAAGATCATAATGTTAAGGATATGAATTCTATTATAACAGGTTATGGAACTAAACCTTAAACTGATAACCTTAATTAAAAACCTATATAAATTTAAGCGTTAACTAAACCATAGCACAACCAATTTATTTTTGGGCAAATTAGATTTTACAGCTTTAGTAGTACTTCTATATTTCGGCTCTCTACTTACTGACTTTTCAATGAATTCCATTCAGATAGTTTGGGAGTCCTCCTTTGTAATCAATGGTGCTGCGAAGCGTACAAAACTCGCGCAATCCTCTCAATTAGATCCTAACCGTACGTCATACCTTTCAAACCGAAATATTAATCAAAAGGTGGACGATCAACTGTATCAAATGATCGAAATGCGATCAGGTCACTATGCTTTTGGTGAAAGAGAAAGGGTTGATAAATCAAATTTTTTTGTTGATTCAACCAGCAGACGTAAAGTCGAACAGGCGGTAGTGAAGATTAACGAGGCCCCGCTCGGCGAGGAAGTTGCTCCCGGTGGGAAAATGGGTTCCTATGGCGAGGAAGCGGCTCCTGGTCGGAGGATGGGTTCCTATGGCGAGGAAACGACTCCCGGTCGGAAAATGGGGTCCTTTGGCGAGGAAGCGGCTCCTGGTCGGAAGATGGGTTCCTATGGCGAGGAAACGGCTCCCGGTCAGAAAATTGGCTCCTTTGGCGAGGAAGAGGCTCCTGGTCGGAAAATTGGCTCCTTTGGCGAGGAAACGGCTCCCGGTCGGAAAATGGGGTCCTTTGGCGAGGAAGCGGCTCCTGGTCGGAAAATTGGCTCCTTTGGCGAGGAAACGGCTCCCGATCGGAAAATTGGCTCCTTTGGCAAGGAAGCGGCTCCCGGTCGGAAAATTGGCTCCTTTGGCGAGGAAGCGGCTCCCGGTCGAATGGGGTCCTATGACGAGGAAGGGGTCCCCGGTCAGAAATCAGACTCTTGTGGCGAGGAAGCGGCTCCTGGTCGGAAATCAGGCTCGGTTGGTTTGTCTAGCGAGAAAGTGGTTCAGCTCAGAAGTGGTCCTGTGAATGTATCTAGTACATATGTTGAAAATAAGGTAAACTATTTCGTGACTGTGTGTTCATCATGTTTTGCAAAATTCAAATTTAAAATGAATGGATATGTAGATTGTCTACGAGGACCTACTACTGTATCTAATAAGGATGCTGCTAAATTGAATTTGAGTTTCAGTCCTGTTACATCTAAGCGCAGTTTTGGTTTATTCTGTTATGAATGTAATTGTGATGAAATAATAATAACATGTTCCACTGTTGAAAACTCTTCATTGCCCATAATTGTTTCTGAAATTGAGTGGCTTAATGTAACGTCAACCTATTTTGGGTTAAGTCCTTCCTATGAAAGTTTACGTTTTCTGTTTAATTAAAAATGTGGTAAAATCACTTGTTTCTGAATTTAGAAACCGCTAGATGGAGTCAGCGACTACGTTATTGAGAAAAAGGGCCATGCACTAATGGACTATAGGGACGCCGTTTTGGAAGGTTTACAAGAAATTCAGGGGGAAAGACGTTTCATTGATGACGAGGACCATCAAGAATTTTGGACCAGCCAGTTTATAGAGTTATTTCTGAATCCAGTTTCAGAATTTTTGAATTCAAGTGAGCGACTACTTCTAAAATCTATTTTGTCAAAGTTTTCTTAAATTAGACAGAGTAGACTTGTAATCATCATAACCAAAATCGTAAAACCTAATTTGAAGACCGAGAATTTGAAAATGAAGACAGAGAATTTGAAAAACTAGTTCAAAAATGAGCAGATACATAATTTCAAGATTGTGTACTTTACTAAAAACACCAGGCTGAAGAAAATAGTAATCGTCGTAAATTAAAATCAGAAAACCTGATTTGTAGACGGAGAATTTGAAAAAACTAGTTCAAGATTGTGCAGATAGATAAATGTCAAGATTGTGTCGTTTAATAAAAATATGTTAATGTTAAGAAATCTTAAGATAGAGGTTTACGTGTTCTATAAAATTTTATAGGACGTCAATATACGAGCGCATTCTCTCTACTTTCGTCAGACTACTACAATAGACAGGACAATAACAGTGACAGTACTGAAACAGCGGGTCAGGACACTGATTAAAGTAGAACAAATGAAAATGTTGCTGTTTCTCAGTATATGCATGATTATATATATGTGATATGATATTTATACCTTCTGTAAACTGATATTGTTTGCAAAGTGCAAATGTATTGGAAGCCGTTATATGTGCATGTAAATGTCATATTCCTACTGTGAATTTGAACTGGAAAATTATATATTCGGAGATGAAAAGTAAAAAATTTAACCTGCTGAGTTTAAATTACGCTGAATGTAGAAATGAGAATACACCACTGACCTTTCAAAATTGAAAGCAAAGATTAGTAGTTTGGAAAGTAACTGGAAAGTTAGAAACTAGACTTGCCAAAATTATACTACAGGAATATATTTCAAAACCTTAATTTTCCGAACTCTAATACTCGCAGAACAATACTCATTAGACAATTCATCAAAAATGACAGCATATGTCTGCACACAAATATGATGAATTCAAATATTACTGGAGACATTTCCGTGTTGGCATGCACTACTTGATTAAACACAGTCTTATGAATCCATTATGAGATTTGAACTAAGTGTTGCAAACAAAATTTTCAAAACAGGTTCAACTTTCACGATTTATTTTCATTAAAACATCAACAAACTATCGATTTTTAAAACGTAACTTAGTTCTGCTATTCACTCCAATGTTTCTTCGGACTAACCACGGCTTCATCATCTATGAAGGAGGAAGCCGAAGCTTTGCGTTTGAGTCCCTTAAGCTTCTTTGACTCCGCCCTCCATACCGCCGCTGACTGTTGAGTGCTGTCCACTTCCTCCTGTACCGCCTCAGTACGCACCAGAAACCTGTTCCAGTCTCTCACCGTGAAAGAAATCCCACATTTCCTGTCCGGAATGGCACCCTTTCCATCTACCCACCAGTGACGGATATGTATAAATTGAGTGTTATTATAGGTAGAAATGTTCAACCATTTGTCCTCACCCAGGTCTATCCCCTCGAGTCTTCCCAAATCTTTCTTCGACTTCAAAGCTTCATCGACAATGTTCTTTGAAGATCGCACTAACATAAATTGAGCAGCACTTAGGGAAATCACCTGATCAGGTTTGTCCTTGCGCTTGCCACGCAAAGTAAGAATTAAGTCGAAGCCTTCTGTGAGTTCCAGATCCACCTTCTTGTAGTCATCAATAGGATAGGACTTAACTTCGGTCAGCATGATGGAGTAAGAAGTGACAGTGAATTTAGCAAAGGCTCTAAGTAGAATAGAAATAAGACTATTCCAAGATTCTCGTAGAATAGGAAAAGAACAAATGCGGAGATGTTCGTAGAATAGAAAATGTGGACTAGTGTGAAGGAATTGAAATGTTATTCCTTATATACAAAAAATTTAAGACACCAACCCATATAAGTGTAAGACACCTACCCAATTTTGAATACCCTTTGGCTATATATGGCTATATGAAAATTTATAAAGTAAATCTCACTCTTACACTAAAAATCTTCCAAATTTCACTGCTTGTGGACATACTGTGATCCACATAAGGATTTGGTGGAACAAATTTGTGTTCCACAACAACCAAATTGTTCCACATTTCTGCAATCAAGATTCACCAAGTGAGATTTCGTTCTCGTTCTTATACCTGTAGGAAATTGATGATTATCGAAGTTAGACTATGCTCTGAATTTAACACCTTGAGGAAACATTCTGGTTCAAATTCGCCAAATTTGGAATAAATTCACATCTAAGTGTTACTTGAAGCAAGTTGTAATCATTGGAGCAGAACTTTTATGCCAAATAATTTCGGATATTTAAGTTAGTCTCAAACCTCCATTTTGTCGAAAGCCCAGAGGTTTTGGTGATTGTGTATTTGCTCAGTTACTGCTCTTGGTCGATTGACTTTGTTCTAATTCAAAACTGTTTAATCCGTTTGAAACCAACCTAGCCCTATCAGCGTTCTGCTCAACTCAACTACTTCAGTTTGGGGTCCACCTTGCCTTATCAATCCACCGCCTAACTCAAAGGCTTGGACTTTGCCTAGCATCATCAGTCAGCAGCTCAGCCCAGCGACCAAACCAGTCTGGAATCCGCCCAGATTTATCTATCTGGAAACTCCCTCACTCTTGTCACTCAGAAAAGCAGAAACGTCATGTAAGTCTGTCAACTGATTTCTCTAATAATTATCTGAATACTAGTAGTATAGTAATCATATCTCAAGCTTTAAATATGCAAATTAGGTATCACCTCACATGTTTTCACTTGTGCTGTCTATGCCACTGCGTTGTGCTTTTCTTTCTTGGAAATTTAATGCAAATCTCATATTTCTCTGCATATGTATACAACGAAAATGTTTTCTTTTTAAATACTTTTGATTGAAAATATAAAAAAAACAGTAAAACATGGTAATGGTGATTACTGTACGAGTTCAGCTTTATGAGTAAGCTCTCGTGTAAGTCCTTGATTTTGCACCATGCAAAGACTGTCTCTCTCCAGTAATGGACCGCTCTCTGGACGTATTGTCATGTCACTACAAATGGCGGATGGTAAGTCCGGTGTCGCAAGACGGGGCAACCGCTAGTGGCAACATGACAGGTAGCGCCCCGAAAGGGTACGTCGCCAGGAGTGAGGTTGTAGAGACGGGGGCAGCTTACGAGCATCCTCATTAACCCGAGCTTATGCAGTAGTTATCAAGCTTTGACCCTAACCAACTACGGTTTCTGGCTACTTTTTTTATAAGACAAAAACAAAATAACATACACTTTACATAAAAAATCCGTCATTGATTACAAAGCATATTTACCAAATTTTGCACAATTTTGTCATTTTTATCACACTCTTTTCCGAAAAGTTTCAAAAACTGCTTAAAACTACCATAGCCGCCACATCTCCATAATACAAAAGCTACAGCGTAAAATCCACAGGCACTGCTATCAAAACATTGCATAGGCATAGTGTTATATATACAATAAGTCAAATTTAGTCCGTAAAGTTTAGGATTCATTCCATAGGAGCAAAAAAAATTCCGTCTGTCCTTCAGCAGGAGCATACATCGCCACCCAATGCTGACCAGGGTGAGATGAGGGTGCTGTGTTAATCACCATACCACCAGGTCCATCAATCACCAATTCATCTTTCGCATATACCCCTTTGAAGTTAGGAACTCCTTGCAACAACCGCTTAATCTCCAGCGTATTCATCAGGCTTTATAGTCCATTAGTAGCTCACGTGATCTAGTTATTTCAACAACACTTTCAAATTCTCCGTAGACTATAACATTGATTGTTTGCACGAGATTGCTAGCAAACTGCAAGTTTAACCGCAGATTTCCTTGACGACTCAGCTCCAAATGATGAGAGGTATTACCACAGCCGTCAGGAGTTAAGTCAAAGCAGAACATGGCATATCCATTTTGAAAATTTGGGTAACTTATATCTGTTCCAGAGTCAGAGTAGGACTTGTTCTTCACGTTAAATAAATTCACGTATGCTCTAATCATACGTTTGTCACTTAGTTTCATGGGACAGCCAGCTACCGGTTCTCCATCAATCGTCAGTTCCAAATTCTCCAAATCAAATGTTTGAAAGTTGAATGGATTACTAGTGTAACGACCATTCATAGCATTATTAGTGATCATACCAAATACCAACTTCTTTGGTATGCGACCTGCGAAGAAGTTGTCTCTGGAAGCTGAGCGTGAGTTAAATGGTACAGTCAGTACTTCTATCTCTGTCCGATTGATAGGATAAACAGCATTGCCGAGAGATAATGCTTTTTCGTGAGCCAGTGAAATACTTGGAGCGATGTGTACATGTCGAATCCATAATACTGCTTCACTGATTTCAATTTTAAATTTCTGAGTTACATCTTCACCAGACATTAGACAAAATTCTGGGGCGCTTCTGATGAGTTTGATTCGAATAGGTACATTGTTCAATAGATATTTCTCTTGAAAGAACAGATCTACATGGAGCGGTCCATACAACTCGAATATTCTACTTCCAGCTGTGCGTACCCAGCGCTTCGCAAGTCCAGTATTACTTGCAGATGCTGCTGCATTAACATCTTCCATCTCAGTATTTTTGTAGTAAAGGATTGAGGTTAGCTGACTTCCTTTTGCATCACTCCCAAAGTTTAACAAAGTTTCATAAGCTGCCTTCCATGGATAAGTTCCAGTACTCTGTGTAATCATGCGGTTACACACATGTACATCTACCTTTGAAAATAGCGCATGCATCAACATATTAACCGGAGCTACTTTTACATCATTAGCAAATGCATTTCCACTACCCGCTAGTACAATCTTTGCAGCAATATAGAGTCTTGTATCAGACAAATCAGTATAGTGAGGCGATGGCTTAATATCAAATTCAATTGGGCCATCATCTGTAGTGTTTGCCAAGGGATAGTATGGTACATAGCTGCTCTTCTCCTGACTGGTTTGAGTACCTGGTAGCTTAAACAGGTCAAGTTGTGTTGAGACACAGGGACAGGATCTTTCATGTATGAGTGCCATGACTAAATATGTCGTGACTTCTCCGTTTTCGTTTTTTGTTTCCTTTTATACCTTTTGCGGATGAACGCCTTTTACCAATCAATTTGTCAGCTTGATGCACTGTTTTATGCAGCAGTCTGGCCCCTGCTTGTTTACCTCTACTCTCTAAAGAGTGAAGTGGATCCTCCCCTTTTGCAATATCTTTCACAACATTAGCACCTGTTCGAAGGGCCTCACGACCAATCACCTTAGCACCAGATTTTAGCAGGGGAGCAACCGTCTTAGTAAAGAACGGAACAACACCGCGAAAAAGACTTCCAAAAAGACCGCCGAGTCCGTGTCCTTGCTGAACAGGAGGGCCTGAGAAGTGAGCAAGATTTCCGGCAGCCTGATTTGCATAGTAGCTGTTAATCATGTTCTGATCGTGAACATACATTATGACATCAGTAGTTTGGGTCTGATGTGAAGCTTTAAAATTAGAGGACTACTGCTCAGAAACGGAAAAGGTAGTCCACTTGCTGTTCTAATCTGGATGTGAACAACTTCTATCGATGATTTGGCCATGTCAAGATAGTAGGGCTTTATATACTTTTCAGAAATAGTTATTCCCGGAGTATTGGTTGATGTATTTACCACTCGAAGCAGCGGTGCCATAGCATCTCCAACTCTCTGATAGTCAACCAAATCAGAGTAAACAAACATACTATTTTGGACACTCCCAAAGTTGGGAGGAAAGTCAGCGTAGGTTGATTCAGAGTAGAAATGAAAATAATTAGATCCAGAATTGAAGCCAAGAATGTAGGACAGTACTGGACTGAGGGATATGTGATCGAAATCTTTGGGTTCACTATATCTGACGCGGTAACGTTTCTTCTCCGGTACCCAGTCAATGTGAACACCCATTTCGTCGAATTGACTCAATTGTTCAACGAGTTCTTCCGCTGATGAATAATGACCAGGTCGCAAGACAATTTTACCTATAACCTTATAGTCTACCTTTTTGTTACCATGAAAATATATAGTGGCATCTGATGATTGGAAGGTTAGGAATGAGTTTGGATAAATCAACTCCACTAGAGCCACTTCATGCTGTCCATGTAAGATAAGCGG